>ML776861.1:1839577-1858708 GCA_009831015.1 Picea engelmannii | reverse complement strand
TTTAGCTGGAGAACATAGCGGGTTGTAGCCTCCTTTTGGTTGTAGCCAGAGAATTGGGGAGTTGGAGATTCCCTCAGGTTGTAACCTGAGAAACTAGGGGGTTGGAGCCTCCTTCCAGTTGCAGCTGGAAAACAAAGGAAGCTAGTGCTTCCAATGAATGTAATTCTTCAAGACATATAAGAAAAAGTGTTCCTTGGTTTTCTCTCGATTTGGGTTTCCACGTAAAACATTAGTGTACTGTGTATGTGTGTGATTGTTTATTTCTTTCTTCTCATTATTGGATAATAATTCTACATTGATATAACATTTGAAGAAAAATGATTATAATTATGCTATTACTGATTCACCCCCTCTCAGTAATCCAACATGACTGGTGTATCTCTAAATCATCGAAAGTTTTTATCATCATGAACACAACACAGAGGTTGGAGCATCATCATCCTCATCGGTATGAGGCTAAGGTAACATCATCGTCATCTTCAACATTAAAGCTGAAATAATATTATCATCATCATCTTCAGCAAGGACTCAGAAGCTGAAGTGTCATCATCATCATCGTCTTCAGCAAGAGGCTGAAGTGGCATCATCATCATCAACTGCATCGACATGGATTAGTATAACACTAATACATCCTCATCATCAATAACAGTACAAGGCTGATACAACATCAAAAGAAACAATATCACAACACAAAGGCTGGCAACACATCATCAAAGCATGAGGCTGGCAACACATCACAACAATTAAGCTGGCACATCATTACAACAATTAAGCTAGCACACCACACAACAATTAAGCTGGAAAACACCACACAACAATTAAGTTGGAAAACACCGCACAACAATTAAGCTGGAATCACAAAACTAGATTGGATTTATGTCACAACCATTAAGCTGGAAGCACAACTCTAGGCTGGCTTTACGTCACAACAATTAATATGGAAGCACAGTATTGGACCAGCTTTACGTCACAGTAATTAAGCTGGAAGAACAGTACTCGACTTGATTTTCATCACAACAATCAAGCTGGAAGCATGGTACTAGAATGGCTTTACATTACAACAATTAAGCTGGAAGTACAGTGCTAGGCATATCTCAACACAACAACTAGACTGACTTTACGTCACAACAATTAAGCTGGAAGCACAATACTAGGCATATCTCAACACAACAACTAGACTAGCTTTACATCACAATGATTAAGATGGAAGCACAATACTAGGCATATCTCAACACAACACTACTCCCCCTTTCGAGGGAGGTCCTTTCAGACTATACCAACCTTATCTCGAAATTGCTCAAACTTTACACGAGATAGAGGCTTGGTCAACACATCAACAACCTATTCATCTGTGCTAACATATTGGAGCTTTATGGCTCCTCTCTGCACCATTTCATGGATGTAATGATATCAGATCTCTATGTGCTTCAACTTGTCATGAAATGCAGGATTCTCTGTCATCTTTATGAAACTCTAGTTGTCACATAGGATCCTGGTTGCTTCGATCTCTAGGTCAAATAGACCAGTCAACAACTTTCAAATCCATATAGCTTCACAGCTGGCAGAACACGCAACAATGTATTCTACTTCCATTTTATTGAGAGAAATGTTGGATTTCTTCCTACTCTGCCATGAGATCATGGCTAATCCCAAACTGAAACAACATCCTTAAGTGATCTTCCTGTCAGAGAAACTTCCAGCACAATCTAAATCAGTGTACCCACTCAATGTGAAATCATGATCTACATCATAACTGAGACCACAATCTAATGTACCTTTAAGGTACCTCATCACATGTTTTGCAGCAACTAGGTGAACATGTCTGGGTTGTACCAAAAACTGACTCAAAGTGTTCACAGAAAAACATATATCTGGTCTGGTGTTTGTCAAGTACATCAATGATCCAATGATCTGTCTGTACAATGTGGCATCAATCAATTCTGACGATGTGTCGACCAATAGCTTCAACTTCATTTCCATGGGTGTATTCATGGACTTGCACTCTAACATGTCGAATCTCTTCAAGATTTCGACTTCATACTTCCCTTGGTTAAGGAATATCCTCTCTGGACTCTGCCATACCTCAAGACCTAAGAAATAATGCATTAGGACAAGGTCTTTCATCTCAAATTCTGAAGCGAGCTTCTTCTTACATTTGGTGATGAGATTTTCTTCTCCAGTTAAGAATAAGTCATCCACATACAACAATAATATCATCGACTCATCGTTCATAACCTTGAAGTAGATATTAGAATCTATTTTACTCTTGGTAAAGCCCAAGCTCGTTAGAAAAATGTCTATCCTTCCATACCAATCTCTAGGAGCTTGCTTCAATATGTACAGAGCCTTCTTCAACTTGTAGACATGAGACTTCATGTCTTCAACTTCAAATCCTTGAGGTTGCTCTATATACACTTCTTCTTCGATGACTGCACCATTCAGGAAAGTTGTCTTTACATCCATCTAGTGTAACTTCCACTTCATCTTAGATGCAAGGGCTATGATGGTTCTAATCGAAGTGTATCTGGGTACAAGAGAGAATGTCTCTTCATAGTTAATACCTTTCTTTTGAGAAAATCCACGAGGGAAAAATATTTCTTTATACTTCTCAATACTTCCATCAGCAACATGCTTTATTTTGAAGAGCCATTTGGAAGATACCACATGCTTTCTCTTCGGTCTGGGAACTATTTCCCATACATCGTTCTATATTATGGATTAGTATTCTTCTATCATGGAATTTTCCCATTCTTTCTTTTGAATGGATTCTTCAAAGAAGGTAGGCTCTTTTTCTAGGATACCACACATCAAATCCATATAATTGGAGATTGGCTTAGGTCTCTTCACCTGTCTCGTGGTTCCTTCGAGAACACCATACTTCTCTCCATCTTGAATAAGCTCCCTAGCCCAAGTAGGATTTCTCTTATGGGAGATCGTCATATGGGGAGGTTCTTGAAATTATACTATGTCATGATCTTCTAGAACTTCCTCATCAGGGGAATTTACGACTTCCCTCACTGGTTCTGCAACTCTGGGAACCTCCCTCACTAATTCTGAAACTCTAGGAGCTACGGGTTCCTCTTCATATACTTCTTCAAGCTGAAATCTTCTTGAGCGTTGCATCTTCATCAAAGGTCACATCCTTACTGATCTATTACAGGGTATAATTGGTGTTGCATACCAAGTCTAAATATTAAAGACTGAGTCAGGATTCAAACAAGGTCTGCTTCCCATTCTAATCTTCGGTCATATTTGGAGCCTTCTTCTCCTTTCAATCAATCTTCATATGAGATACTCTGAATCTCAAGAGATAGCTTCTTCTTCATCTTCTTTGGTACATGAGTGTATATGGTCATGTACATACTCTGCTTCATGTCTCATATAATATGTTTCCTTCAACAACCTTCACTATAGCTTCCTCAGAGTTATCACCTGTGACCTGAAACAAGGTCAACAAAACAACAAGCAGGAATAGTACTCTTTTGATAATAGTGGATAAAGCAATAGCACATAAAATCATCATAGTAGCTCCTTTACAACAATCATTTGTGGCTTGTTTGAAGAAAATATCAAGAGTAAGAAATACAATACAGAATGAGGTCAACACTCTTATAGTGTTTTGATCAAACATTCCTCCATGGAAACCTGGAACTAACACATGAGGTTTCTCCTAGAGGAGGCGTTAGTTGTATCAGGCATTAAGTATTTACCTCTATATGCTCACATGCTACCAAGTATAATACTTTAAAAAGACTCCTATCTCAACTATAGTGGTTACTTGTAAAGGGGTAGTCATCAATTTGTCATGTGTACCTTTGAATCTTATCAACTTGATTAATCAAACATGGGACCTCGAGCCTTGTCCTCAAGAATGAGTGCTTGCTTTTCTTCCAAGTCTCCTTCACTCAAGATGACGAGTTCTTTCTTCAACATGTATTTTGTACTAAGACAATACATTATCTTGACAGAAGGTTGGGTTAGAGGATAAACTCTATGATCTCAATTTTTAATCCATCTAATACCTTGACTCAGATTTTGACCAAAGGTTGGAATGATGGTCATAGATACAACATGCAACACTGATCAAAATAATGTCATAACAAATAGATGCATATTAGAATAATCACACATGGGTTGCATCATTCCTCTGAATGTGTTGGATCTTGATATCCTTCTGGATCTATGGCAAGAGATCTATTCTTCAACAAATACCCTTTAAATATTAATCGTTTAAACATGTGTGAGTACATAACTTTAACAACATTTGCAGGTAGAGGCACGATCTAGTAGCAACGGTAATGATCACCAACTCTTAATAACTTCAAGGGTGACTACAACTGGTACTATGGCTGCAACTGCAACTAATACTACAACTGGTTCTGAGACTGCAACTGCGACTGCAACTTAAGGTTTTATGAGGAAACCCTAATTTTTCAAACTTCAAATTTTGAAATTTTGATCCAGGGGATAGATGCGCTAAGCTAAGGCGAGTAAGCTGGTGCAGTCAAATTTATGAAAATCCTTCTTTTACCCCCTCAAACTTGACCAACGAATTTCTGGACTAGTGCTTCTGGTTTTCTGTTACTTCTGGTACTCTGGTTTTCTGGTACTTTGTGAAAACTAGGGTTTCACTTTCTAGGAGATATAGCCACTAAAAAGTTGTGTCGAGGATGCCAAAGTGATCCTTGAGGAAGGACACACTTTTCTAGATGGTTTTAGAGCTGAAATACATCACCAACAAAAATCCCTAATTTGCATGTACGACAACAATGACATTTTTCACTTTCTCTTGTGAAAGATGCTCTCTTCAACTTAGCTCTGAAACCATGTTAAGGTTTAATATATTATTAGAGTTCTTTTCATTTCACTAGATAACAATAGCATAAGATAGGATCACTGAGAAATACACAAGCACAAGAGACACATCATTTATCCTGGGAAACCTTCATGGGGGAGAAAACCCAACAAAACTTCCTTATTATAGATAGCCAATACAATGCCAAGAGATAACTCAAACAAATACATAAAGTTCTCTCCCAATAATGTGCCTCTCTCTCTCTCTCTCTCTCTCTCTCTCTCTCTCTCTCTCTCTCTCTTCTCCAACTACAACTCTGAAACTTGCTTCACAATTAAAAATTGAGTGTGTGTCTAAATGAGGTGCTAGCCTCCTTATTTATACAACTTTGGCACATGTGGAGGTGTCTTTTCACTCGCAGGGCCGACTTCTCAATCTAGGTGGTTATAACCACCTTTAATATATTCTGGGGCTGACTTCTTATTTTGTCTATTACAATTATGTTTTGACCAATCCGCAAAAGGGTATTTGGTCTTTTACAATAACCGACATGATCAATCTGCAATAGGGGATTGATCTAATGAATAATACATCAATAATAATTAGAATACACTTTGCAGTTACATTATTTCAACAAAAAATAGGTTCAATCTAGGGTCATCACAAGGATATGAAACGAAAATGGAAGGGAAAGACAATCTTGGCATAGGTCATAACGATGGATGAGGAGCTCTTGGACTACTCATATGACACAATGGAGGACCATTCAATCTGGGATAACTTGTATACTCGTACAACTAGAACCTCTGTGGATTCAAGGAGGAAGTACCCTGTGGGGGTGCACATGTTCTAGAAGGAAATGATGGTCATTATAGAGTTGGACCAAGGTTTATCCACAAATGGATCCAGGGTGGAGGCTTATTCATAGGAGAGGTTGAGGGTTCAAGGTATAGTTTTCATCAAGGGGTTAAATTCCACAACTAAAATTCCACCTGTGGCATACAATGGAGAAGATACTGGAGAACTTGGACAATGAGTCCTTAGGATTGAAGAAATCAGAGAAATTAATCAACTTAATGAAGGTGTTAGTTCTAATATCTGTTTTTTGTCTTCTTGTGAGGATGTTGAATTACCATTATGAAAATCAATTGAATTTTTTGCACAACCATAGGTAGGTTTTATCGAAAAAATTATGGATCTATCCCTCATGAGTGGTTCCACTATAGTTGAAGCATGGAGATTAGGGAAATTTTCTCTAGAATGGGAAAGGAGACCCAAAAGGTGTAAATGTATAAAAAAATGTAGGAGCTAGTAAGATTGAACTTGGGGACAAAAAATAAACTCAACAATGTAATGGAACTGGAAGAAATCTTAGTCATAGGCTAATTTCTTGGAAGAAATATGGCTGGTGACTATCTTAGAGACTGGACAAAAGAAAATTTTGAACCTTTGGTTGGATACCCTCCCCACATTATGACTCTAGAAAAGGGATGGTTAGTATGGGTTTTTAGAATGGCAGTAGAGGTTAATAATATTTTACATAGTCAGTGGAAATGGGGATCTCATATTATATTTCGGAAAAAATGGCACGTGGACTTCGATGCCATAATTGCTCGTGTGGATATTCTTCTAGTTTGGGTTCAAATTCCAAGTCTTCCACTAGTAGTATGGTTTGATGATGTGTTTGAAACAATAGGGAATACTCTCAAATTATATAATGAAGTTTATTATTCATTCAGAGACATAGGGTACTTTGGTATGGAAAGAATTATTATGGGATTAGAGACCAACAAATGTTTGGTAGACTAAATTGTCATTAAGAGAGGTGAAGACAAATAAAAACTAACCCTTGACTATGACAACATACCCTTCAAGTATGGGAATTTCTATAGCTATAGGCACTTAGTAGTCAACTGTACATATCCATCTTAGAAGAAGGTGTGGGTTCATAAAAAGTAGTCTGAATTTATCGGGGTGAAACTTATGGAAATCCATCATAATACATGAAGAACAAAGGATATGGGCGATAAGAGGCTCAGTGAACATCTTCCAGTTATCCTATTGGAACCAAAAGATCATCCTTCATCCTCAAATCATCATAAGGATAAAAAATTGCACCCAATCAATGACAACAAAGAATCCAAGCCTCCCATGGGTAATTCATCAAAGTTACCCTTCCCAAACAAAATAAAATCCTTTGAAAGTAGAATTTAAAGGAATGGAGTCAATTGTTGAATTATTTCCTAGTCTTTCAGGCATAAAAAATCATGTCTCCCTAACCCTCCTTCCTTTAAATATGGTTGAAATAACTTTGGTAGATGATAATGTCTAGGTAACGACTTATTCATCCCCTAAAATGAGAATAGAGGCACCGATGACTTCTC
The DNA here is from genome assembly GCA_009831015.1 of Picea engelmannii. Lineage (NCBI taxonomy): Eukaryota > Viridiplantae > Streptophyta > Pinopsida > Pinales > Pinaceae > Picea > Picea engelmannii. The sequence continues at coordinate 1,851,529 of ML776861.1, read as the reverse complement.
AAGCTTCCACTCCCCAGGAACCTCGAAAATATAACCTTAGACCCAAGAGTGAAGGAACCCTTGACTTCCTTGGGAAGGTGGTATGGGGTTAGGATTCCTTGATGAAAAAGGGAAAAAACCAAACCATAGAGGGAGGAAATCATACATATCCATGGTGTAGAAACAAGCATCCTCAGAGTTCATGTGCAGAAAATAGTTATCATTTGGAGGGGATCTTAGAGAAAATTCCCCTTGTGAGGGTATAAAATGATCTTCCTGGCCTTAAATAGGGATAACCAATCCCTCAAATAAATTTTCCCGCTTCACGAAATTATGACCAATGGAGAGAAAATAACTATGGAACGTTAAAATTTTGGGGTGGATGTGACTTCATTTATACTAATTCTATTGGGAGATATGGTGGGAAAATAACTAGTTGGAAGAGGTGCTCCTGCACTCTTACTAAATCCTAGGATTTTCCTATAGGTCTAGGGGTATCCCTTTTCTCTTTGTATATGTGGAAAGAGATCTATGTTTTGAATGTTGATGGTCCTTATTTGGATAGGGTAGAGTACTAGGATAAGTTATTCAAATTGGAATGTATTCAGAGTGTCCTTATGGTGATAAGGGGAGACCTAAAGTTTACATTAGGATCCTTAGAAATATGGGGAACTGGAGAACAAATGGATTGTCTTTTAGGCCACTTTGTAAGAAAACTAGAAGAAGTGGGCTTGTTGGATATTGAAGTAGCAAATCTAACTCCCACCTGGAGGTATAAGAGAACATGGGATGATATAATCGTTGTAACATCCCCAATATAATACCTAGTTTAATTATTTCTTAATGTAGATATAAGGAAATGTGGTTATGGCCAAGCGATGTCATGCACAAATTGTATTTTCTAATTTTTAATAAATAAAATGTGATGCCAACTGTTGTAGAATATTGACAAAGATGGGGGCTTAGTTTTCCAAAAGAGTAGGGAGTTTCTAAGAGGGGTCCAAGGGGGAAATTATTTATGAGTATTAATCCAAACCCATATTTATGAATTTTATTGTCATTAGGGATAAACCTTCTATTTTTTGTTTGAGTGTAAGAGATCCCAATCATTGAGTACTTGTAAGAGGGTGGGTGTAAAAGTCACATCCCATAGTTACTGGGAGCATGGGGATGAGTACTATCAGTTTGGGGATGAGTGTGAGTCAAGAGAAACAACAAAAGAGAGGAAATTTGTATTATGAGAGGGCCAGATTTAGACAGTCAATTTTTTACATGAACAACAAGCAAACAACATGAAGAAGAGCTTGGGAGATGGAACAACCATAGAGGGTGAATTTTGGAGTGTTTTTAGAGCTAAATATTGAAGAAGCAAGTTGTTAGGATTTCATAAGAACTAGGTTGTCATACCTTAAGAGTGAACTCATGTGTGAGTTGCACTAGAGAAACAAGCTTGATGTTGTTGTTTTCCTGGAAGTTTTCCTGGAAATGAGTTCCCTTGATTTCTAAGTAGTGATATTCATGGTTACGTGTGCTAAAGAGACCCTAATAAACAAATGGGACACCCAATGGACTGAGAAAAGTGGAGTAAATTTCTTGGGCTAGGTAGTTTGAGAGGAAGAGAGCTAGTGGAAAATTGAGATAGTTGTAGGATAATACCAGTGGGTTGTGGGATTATCTAACTGTGAGTGGAAAGTGAGAGACACCCTCGTTTGTGGATACCAAGCCCCAAATCGAGGGTGACTTGATGTTGATATATAGAACAACAATTCTAGGTTGGGTTGTACGTCCATCCCAAGTAGTTGCTTGAACATCTATTTTAAGAAGATAAGTGTTTTATCTTGTTCAGTGTTATATTCATTTTTTATTCCACTATGTATGAATTATGTATATAATAATAATTTTCTTATGTTTTTGTATAAAGTTAATTAGTTGCATTCATGTTTATTTCAGCAGGTTGTAGCTACTTATAAATTAATGATAATAGAATGGTTAAATCTATGTGTATTCATGTAGCTGGTAAGCTACAAAATTTTAGCAGAAACGTTTTATTTTACCTATAATTCTGCATGGTAATGTTCCTTAGTTAAGATGGGGGAACATTACAAATTTTTATAAGAGCTCAAGGTTCAACATCAAGCCTGTATCGATCAAGAACCAACGCGAATTTGGTAGAAATTTGTTGTTGCAGAGTTTCACATGTGAAAAATTGGGGGAAAATGATGAAAATAGAGTGAAATCCCCCAAATTTAAGAGCAGATCCGAGTCCAATTTTCCTCACAACAAGTTAAATAGAGGATTGATTGCATCGATCTGTAGGTTGAAGAGTTAATTTTGGCACGGGTGGTCAAACTTCATGTTTTAATGGTGACCGAAGAGTTGGAAATTGATGGATCAGATCATTTCGAGATTAGGAATCGACCACCAAGATTAATTCTAGAATGATTAAAAACCTCCAAGTGCACTGATGGAAAATTATGGATAAATTTTAAAATTTTGAAATATTATAATTTCAGAATTTCTAAGAAATTCCATATAGTGATGACATGGAACCACGTTGTGGTGGCATGGTGGTGTCAAAATGTATGCCACAATGGTATTTTACTAGTGGAAAGGCCACTGTAGCAGGTCGCTATGGAAGAAGATGTAAGTTCAATGTTGAATTGGTTAAATGTTGAGTTTAAATATCGATTATTCGATCTGCGACATAGTAGAGATCAATTGTTCGTAGGATTGGTGGATGGAAAGGTTTGCAAGATCAGTCCATGAAGGAGGGCTCCATGAATTTAGGCCTCATAGGATTGTAGGTCATGGATAAAACTACACGGTGTGCAACGTGACAAGGCCACACACAAAAAGGGTCTGCGAGAAGAGGCTTGCGGAAAATAGGTCAGTGAGAAGAGGTTCACGGGGAATACGTTTGTGGGAAAGGTCTCATGGGAGGAGTCCGCGAAGGTAAAATCCTATAAATTCCCTTGGGTTATGGGTCACAGACAAAGTTCAATGACATGCCACTTGAAGGGGTTACGAGAAAAATCATGTGCGAAGGAATCTGACTCGTTTGCAGCTTGCAAGCTGCAGATTATAAAAGTGTGTTAACTTGACCTTTTTGAAAAGAAAGTCTACATTAAGGAATATTATTGTCTCACAGGTTGTGGGTTGCGGGAAAATATTAAGTCTGTGCCATTTGAAAACCTGATGGAGAAAGTCTACGTGAAAGAATCTGATTGCCTCTCGGTTTGCAAGTTGCGGGAAAACCTTAAGGCCGCGCCATTTGAAAAACCGATAAGGAAAGTATGCATGAAAGAAATATCCCAATAGGATGGTGGGCCTTGGTTCATGGAAAAAACATTATAACATGTAACTTGACCCTTCTGTGGGGAAAGGTCACAAAGCTAAGTTTGATATGCTTGCGGGCTTGTGCATTGCAGGCTTCAAGGAAGTCAGGATCCTGGGTAAGTTAATATTCCTAATGGAAAATGGTGTGAAGGTATTTCCGATAGGTTTCAGGATCATATTAATGAGTTATTACAGTAATAAACCAATGTTTTTCCATGAAAAATTACAGTATTTGGAGGTCATCAACTTGCATAGTCATTTTGAGGCCCTAAATGACATTTTTAGGTAGAAGAAAACACAAGATCCACATGTACCTTTGGTACACATGGTCTTTGCAACTTAAATGAAATATATTAATGAGATATTTCCAATGATCTATCATGGTCACAAAATAGAGTTTGGATGAGAAAGTTACAGTTGAAACAGTACAAGGCATAAATCAACTCGAATTTGCTTCCAGAAGGCATAACTTATGGCTCAGTAGTCAATTTGAGGCATAGGAGAAATCTATGGGAAGCTTATGGACCATAGAAGACATCCATGGATCCAAATTTGGAATCTGGGTACACAAAAATGTATGGGAAGAGAAATAAGACACTTGTAACGTACAAGGCTAAAAATGGGAAAACAATCAAAACTTTTGCATGGCGTAACTATCAGTCTAGAGCTCAGGTGAAGGTGGAATTTTGACATATAGTTCAAAATGTAGTCAATAATATACCAAATTGGGTTTCTATCAAAATTACAAAGTATTTGGCTTAGGGATTCTTAAATAGGGAAACAATTTCCAAGTTAGGAGAAATTTCAAAACGAACAAAGTTGTCATTTGCAAATTGCTGCAAATTTGACTAGAGCATTTGTTTTATCATATGAGAGTTGTTGTGAATTCAATATCAGTAGTATTATATGTATCTCCTACAAAATTTTCCTTGGATCCTAACATATTTAGTTTTTTAGGTGGCCAAAGTTGGTGTTTGAGATTATTTTTCACTACGGAGGAAGGTGCACAAGAGGAGTAAAGTGGAAATATTCAATTGGCCATAACTTTCTGCTCAGAGCTTAGATTTGGGAAAATGAATATTGATTGGAAAGGTATTGAGCAGGAGAATCCATATATAAAAAAATAAAAATATATGAGTATTATAAGTTACAATCAACTCAAAAGACGATGATTGGTGGCATTAAAGACCAGGAAAAGTATGCATTTTTTTTTTCAACAAGTGTGTGTGTGTGTGTGTGTGTGTGTATTTGTCTACTAGAAGTTTTATTTCATGCATATTTTCTTGCATAATTTAGAGGTAAAATATCGAATTTGTGTTTCTTTATGAGAATTATAATCATGGATAATTCCCAAGGGTCCTATAGCCACGAAGAAGAAGTTAGAGTGATACATGTCAGCATGGTAAATTTTGAGACAGAGTCTAATGGAAGAAGAGGTAGGTTGTGATGCCCCTTCCTAGTTTGGGACATTTTTTTGTGATTTTTTGGTTCAACATTTTCGTCAAGCACTTTGCTAACATGCCCACATACCCTTGTAATAACCTTGGTTGTTGTTGGTATAGTTTCCCGTGGTTAACAAGTCCAGGACTTTCGTCAAATAGTTTGAAAACATGCCCAAATACCATTGAACAATCCCTCTTCACTATTGTTATAAATATTTGTTGTTATTTATGAATTTAGGGATTAAGACTTCCTTCAAATAGTCTATTGTTGATGAGAGTTAGAATGTTTGTTTGGTTTCAATCCTTTGTCAAACAATTTGTATAATTTCCTAGTGCATTTGGAATACAATTGGTGACAACGGAAATACCATAAACACTAATTCAATGAAAACAAGAAGGTATTAACCAAATGGATCAACTTTATTATTACTCCAAACTTGCACAATTACATCAACAAACAACTCACAGTTCTAATCAGAAATATATTCCATTAAGATGGTATGATTGGATGGAATAAAGAGTGAGGATGGAATTGTAATGACCATTGTAACCCTTGATTTTATTCGTGGAGAATTAGCTGCCACAAATACACAGGGTTTGTTTCTCAAGATGAATTGGCCTTGCTGGAAAGCTACATCCACCTCAAAGAATAGTTCCATTGCAGTAAATCTGTTACAATATATGGTTTCTTCAAACCCCAAAAGTACCAACTGTCGAAAAGTTTCCAAAAAATCCTTTAAACACTCCAAATATGCAAACTCTTCAATGAAGTCTCTACCTTCTCAATTGATCACTGAAACCTTGGCCAATATATTGGCCACCACAAACTATGAAGTGGAATGGAAATCTTGATTGAATTTCCCTCTCTGTCTAGCTAGGGTGTATGTCTCACCACTGAAACCAAACCCTAAGGGTTTTGTCTCCAAAAACCCTACAAAAAACCCTAGGTTCCAAGAGCTCCAAGTCAATAGACAAAAATTATTAAACATCCTTGAGAATGAGCTCTCATATCTCTTTTATTGGCCCTTCTTTCTTTTCTCCCATTCACTTAATTTATTTAAGTGACTTTTTAAGGTTATTCTTCATATTACTCATTAAATCACTTTTTAACCTCTTTTTAACTCCGGAAAGTGATTAATTTGTTTTTAAGACATTTCTAGTCACTGGAAGCCCCTTTCTCATAATCCCAACCTTAAGATATTTTTGTGTCGATTCAAACGAGCTATTACACTAAGGTTCGCCCTCAAATAATATGATCCAAATGACACCTTTAGTGAATTTAATTAAATTATGCTCAATAATACTCCCAAATTACATGAATCGCTAGAATTCCATGGAACCAAGAAAAAACTGCGTGGAAGTGATCATGATGATGAAAGATGATAAATGGACTATGACATACCCCATATAACTCCTCCAAACCCTCCAATATCACCGGTAACATAACCTCATCCCTATGTCCTGGATGACACAAACCCCAGAAGTCATCTCCAACTACATAACATGGAAGCCAAAAAATGGGTACATGACAATCCTCCATTCCCAAATATTTATTATCCTCAAGAAATGTCATCACAACCCTATGATAAACAAGTTGAACCAAACTGAGAATGATCCTCGGATCCCAAACCAATATTAAGGATTTGGAGCACCTATCGCTCACAATATTGTCCTATAATTTACCAACACAAGAGGGCCCATGAATACCACCAATCGGTAGAGAAAATAGATACTGTAAATACTCAATCCACCATTCATAAAATATTCCACCTAGGAAACCAATCCACTTCTCCATATGAATAGGCTATCGAAAGTAACCGTTGGCTATCACATCTGTACCAACTTCCAAATTGTCAACCCATAAAATCCCAGGGTCCCATGTTATCACTGAAAAGGACCCATGATGTTGATGTTGCACCAATATGATCATAAATATTTGACCCTCCTTCCTAAACTACATCCTCCACTCCTACAACCCCAAGTCTTAATTCCTCAAAGAATCATCCCCACTGTCAAGGATCGTATCTTGCCAATGCATATTAGTGAAGTCCCAAACTACAATCTCTCTACCCGAATCAATCATGGGCAGCAGAAAATAGAATATTCCAAACCATAACATACAAACCTCAACATATCTCCTCATGTCACTCCTAACATGAATCTTATCAAACACTGTAAAGGGGTTGGTATAGAATATGTCAACCAAATCAACTCTAAAATCATACATCCAAGAGAAGTCTATGTGGTCATAAACTGGTAGGGAATCAATGACACTTAGTCTCCAAGTGTCAAAGGGAAAATACCTAATACTTCATCACCCCAAACCTACTACAATAATCCATACATTGTCCAGAAAATATCTCAACACATCATTTGCAAAGTCCCTCCATGTGAACCTCTCTCAGAATTGCCTATAAGTGATAAAGTCACTAGGGTCCCAAACTAGTCTGTATGATGTGAAGCACCCTCTAATCATAGAACCGATCTACAAGGTGATAGAAAAAGAATCCACCTGATTGCCTCTGATAATATAGACAATCATAAGCTACACAAACTCAGTCTACTCCTCTGTATACCACTCCTCAAATTAACCAATCCCAATCATCCCAAGAGTAAACTCCGGAAAGTGAAAACTGGCCATCTCATTTGTATCATCTTTCAAACATTGTAGTCCCAGGGTTCCAATCTAATCTCTGAGAGGAACCATCATGTTTGTGTTTCACCCCTCTGATCATAATCGCCTGACCACCATGCTCATACTGCACTCTCCTCTCCTAGACCCCTAAGCTGAAATTCATGAAAGGACTGAAATCACTATCCTGGATCATGTCTCACCAAAGAATTACAGTGAAGTCAAAGTATTCCAACCTGTGGATGGGCTCAATCATGGGTATCATGAGGGAGAATCTACCTTTCCATATAGAACAAATCTCAATAAATCCTCTCACAAAATCCACACAATGATGCAGACCAATCATTGACACGACCCTGTCGATCATCCTCATCATATGAAGTATCCTTTCACTATAATAAATGCCATGATCCAACCACAAAATTGGAAGTCCACCACTCTCAAATCCCATTGAAAAATCTATGAACCGATCCAACATAGTGTGGATCTCCTCATGTACACTCTAGGAATTGATCAGATGGTCCAAATGAAATACCTTTTTCATGGCCACAATTCTCCCTTGTATCATCCAACCGGCTCCAATGATCCTCTCCTTTCCTACTATATACAATGAAGGCATCAAATAATAGCAATAGATGCCTCTACCACTACTTTCAAGATTGGGAAGTGACTAGTGCATTGGTCAACCCCAAGGGCATGACCAAGAAATCATAATGAAGTTTATAAGTAGACTTATGAGTATCCTACTCCCTATCCCTCATATGATGATATCTCGGATGAAGATCGATCATCGAGGGATATTATTCTCCCTGAGGCTCACCCATCCACTCATCGATCTTGGGTAACCTCAACTCAATGGTACACTTGAGGATTCTATCGGGAGGTATCCCTTGAGGAAATGCCCCAAAAATCCAGTGTACACTACCATGTGCCAATTAATACCCCTGCATACTAGTACCTATCGCTGCATCATCATGTACCATCATCTATCCTATAGGTGTTATTGTATCCATCACTATATTGGTTTCACCTCAACCTGTATCCCGTATCGTTCTCATGTATGTCACGTACCTGTCCACCCAATCTATGGATGCATATACTTCCTTATGGGATGGTCCAAAAGGAATGTGCTCAACTATCTCCTCCATATCTAAGCCTTGAGCCTTTAGTGGGTTCTTCAAAATAAATGACTCATGATCCCCACAATGAAAAACATAAGCATAGTCAAAATCCTATGTGTCATACCTCTCTTGAAGCACCTACAACTCTGAATGCTCCTCATGCGGAATCATCACAAGAGGCTCATCCCTCAAATCATGGAAGCCACTCATGCCCTCATGTGTCATGACTATCAAAGATGATGGAATATCTACTGTAAGTGATGAGGAGCATGTCAAACTCAACTAGTAACAAAGCTCCACAACCTCCCTTTCCTTTTCTTCAACAAACGTGAGAGCAAGGTCCCTATCCATGAACAGTTGCAAGTAATATTATTTAATCTACTCTAGTGATTTTTTGATTATGCGCAATTGAGCACTAGTGACTCCACCTTCAACTCATTTTTACCTCTCCTCCATCTGTTTTTTCCACATAATACCTTTAATGAACTTAAGATCACCATCTTCCCTCATCAACGCTTGTACAATTTTCTCCTCTGTGACCAATAATCGATCCTCTAAGTCCTACACTATTGAAGGCCTTTCTTCATATTCATCATAGTGGCATGGGTTGTCCCACCATTGATTTTATATATTTTTTTCCACTTTAATAGAACTACCCTCATCAAAACCAATTGTCTCACTAGATGATACCATGCAATCTCCAAAAGGTGGGGTAGCATCATGATCGGGCATCGCTTCACGAAGGAAACTATTCTCCCTATAAGGCTAATCAAAGATGGTCTCTAAGTTAAAATCAAAGAGACTTGTGTCCCACATACCATTAGCAACATTTTATTCTTCTTCATCCCAAATCATAGTGCCATTAATTGGTTATTCTTCATCCCAAATCATAGTGTCATCAATTGGTACCTCATCCCAAACCACATTGTCACTATGTTGGAATAATAATATAGCAGTGCTATATTCTTCCTTGTCTACCCAAATTGCCTTTGTGGTCTCATGTTCTAAGGCCTCATGAGCATCCATGTGCTCATTTACAAAAGAAGAATCATATAAAGAGTAAACACTTTCCTCATTTTTAGAAGCACCAAAATATTCAGAACCTAGTACCTTTTTCCTTGGCACCTTATCCTTCTTGTCCATTGATACTTCGGGTTCATGCCACTCGGGATGTTTGATGGTTCAAAAATCCTTGAATGGAATGGATGTGTGAAATGCCTCACTAAGCGCAATATACTCCCTCAAACATTATGTAAACTCTACATCATGTCCTTTCTTGTTTTCTACCCCTGTGCAAGAATAATATGAATATTCCTCACGTTGTCCTCCATATATGATCTGAACCTTTCCTCTCTACTGTTGCAACTGAAGGTATAATTTAAATTTATCACCGCTGAAATTTAGAGGAAGCAATCTAAAATAACTCATCATTGATTTTCCCCTCAAGATGGTAGGAAAACTAGCTCTGATACCATTGTTATGTCCCTTCCTAGATTGGGACAATTTTTTGTGATTTTTTGGTTCAACATTTTTGTCAAACACTTTGCTAACATGCCCAGATACCCTTTTAATAACCCTGGTTGTTGTTGGTATAGTTTCTTGTGGTTAATAAGTTCAGGAATTTTGTTAAATAGTTTTGCAACAGACTTAAATACCCATGTACAATCCCTCTTCATTGATGTTATAAATCTGTGTTGTTATTTATGAATTTCTGGATTAGGACTTCCTTCAAACAGTTTACTCTTAATGAGAGTTAGAATGTTTGTTTGGTTTCAATCCTTTGTCAAACAATTTGTATAATTTCCTAGTGCATTTGGCATACAATTGGTGACAACAGAAATACCATAAACACTAATTCAATGAAAACAAGAAGGTATTAACCAAATGGATCAGGTTTATTATTACTCCAAACTTTCAAAATTACATCAACAAACATATCGCAGTTCTGATCAGAAATATATTTCATTAAGATGATATGATTGGTTGGAATAAAGAGTGAAGATGGCATTGTAATGACCAATATAACCCTCGATTTTCTTACCGTAGAATTAGTTTCCACAAATACTCAAGGTTTGTTGCTCAAGATGAATCGACCTTGTTGGAAATCTACAACCACCTAAAATAATAAATTCGATGCAATAGATCTTCTACAATATATGGTTTCTTCAAACCCCAAAGAGTACCACGTAATGATATATGGCCAAATTCACCTTTAAACACTCCAAATATGATACCACGATGCCAAATGGGATCCCTTAATACCTCATGTCGCTCCCAAGTATGATAGTAATTCCTCTAGATAGGGTTCGACCCTCCAACAATGGTGATAATAGACTCACGACCTCCATAGAACTATGCATAAACCCTCATGGCCCCTACATGACAAGAATTCATCCCCAATAGAAAATATGTAAACTATCCAATGAAGTCATTACCTTCTCAATTGATCACTGAAACCCTAGCCAATTAATTGGCCACCACAAACTCTAAAGTGAAATGGAAATCCCGAGTGAATTTCCCACTTTGTCTAGCTAGGGTGTATGTATCACCACCGAAACGAAACCCTAAGGGTTTTGTCTTCAAAAACCCTATAAAAAACCATAGGATCCAAGAGATCCAAGTCAATAGAAAAAAATGATCAAGCGTCCTTGAGAATGATCTCTCGTCTCTCTTTTATTGGCACTCTTTTATTTTCTCCCATTCACTTAAATTATTTAAGTGAATTTTTAAGATTATTATTTATATTACTCATTAAATCACTTTTTAACCCTTTTTTAACTTTGGAAAGTGATTGTTCTTTTAAGACATTTCCGGTAATTGGAAGCCCCTTTCTCATAATTCCAACCTTTAGATATTTTCATCATGGTTCCAACGAGATATTACACTAAGGTGCCCCCTCAAATAATACGATCCAAATAACACCTCTAGTGCATTTGATTAAATTAGGCTCAACAATACTCCCAAATTATGGGAAACATCAGAATGCCAAGGAACCAAGAACAAAGTGTGCGGAAGTGATCCTGATGATGAAATATGATAAATGGACTACAATCGGCCCCATGTAACTCATCCAAACCCTCCAAGATCACTGGTAACATAACCTCACCCCTTTTTCCTGGCTGACACAAACCCTGGAATTTATCTCCAACTGTATAACACAGAAGCCCAAAAATGGGGACATGATATTCCTCCCTTCCCAAAGATTGTTTGTCCTCAAGTAATTCCATCACAACCCTATGATCAACAAGTTGAATGATCCAGGTGGATATTGGTGGCCACCCACCTATTCCACTGTTGGGTATGTGTTATATTCTTTGCATGTGTGTGTGTGTGGGTGCGTCAGATACGACGACTGCGTTTGACGATCCCTTCACCTAGGGCTCTACCGTGTGCGTCGGGCGCTTTCCTAGGGGGGTCACGGGGGGGGGGGGGGGGGGGGGGG
>ML776861.1:1801137-1814369 GCA_009831015.1 Picea engelmannii | reverse complement strand
AGTAATGATATGTTTTACTCTGAGTTAAATGTGTTTATTTGTTTAAATGCATTGGATATATGATATCTATATGAGCTTTTTACAAATGGTGTGTACAAATGGGTATTAGAGCGCGAGTAAGCCCAGAATTCTGAAATGGGTGTGCTACAAATTGGTATCAGAGCGCGAGTAAGCCCAGAATTCCGAAATGGGTGTGCTACAATTTACAAACCGACCACTAAGAAACAATCAATGTATTCCCCTCTGCCTATTCATGAAAGGCCCTATGAATCCATATCGATGGACTACATGTCGAGCCTTCCATCAACCAAGAGGGGAAATGACTGTGTTTTTGTGGTGGTTGATTGTTTTTCTAAAATGTTGATTATGGCCACCTGCAAGAAGAGAATCATAGAAGAGGCCACTACCAAGATCTTCTTCAAACGAGTGTGGGTACATTTTTGGATACCATAAACCATCGTCTCAGATCAGGACAATCAGTTCCTCAACACATTATGGTTGGGCCTCTGGTCATTGTTCGACACCAAGCTCACCAAATCCACTTCCTTCCACCTCCAAATAGAGGCCAAACCAAGGTCATCAATCGGATGATCATGCATATCCCGTGCATGTACAATTCCAAGAATCCACACACATGGGATGGGCGTCTTCCGTATTTTCAACACATCTACAATATATCCATGCACAACTCATCCGACCACAACCTCTTTCAGGTGGGGTTGGGATTTAAACCATTGTCTCCCATGGATATTTCACTACCCCTTTCGGCCACCTAGGCAGACTCGTCCCATGCTCAAACTGAAGCCGACAAAGATACTCATTTCATTGAGAGGATCCAACACATCTGCCAATGGGTTCAAGATATTTTACAGAAGTCCAATGCCAAGTACAAGCAGTGCCGTGATCAACACCGACTACCACACAAGTTTCATGTGAGAGATAAAGCTTGGTTGCACTTGCAGAAATTACTCCTTACAGGGCCCCATCAGAAGCTTCATCCACTCCACTAGGGACCTTATACCATCACGAAGGTTGTGGGTGACAATGATTTTGAGCTCAACATTTCCCTTTTCCTTGGCATTCACCCAGTGTTTAATGTGGACCTCCTTCGGCCATATTTTCCACCATTATTAGACACCTCAGAGGAAGCATAACAATTGACACCAACAGAGCTCAACCGTGACTGCATGGAATAGGAATCCACTAATCTAATCATGGACACACGGGTCAAGGGAACACACCAACATAAGTTTCAACTTTATCATGTTGTCAAAGCAGGGTAGTTCCTACACCAAGGCGAGTGGCTCACCCGAGGCCAATTTCATCATAAATTTCCTCATCTTATGGGGGAACTCAATGCAATGGAGATCATTTATTCATAAGGGGGGAGGATTGATCCAGGTGGATATTTGTTTCCACCCACCTATTCCAACTGGCTCACATATAGATGTCACCTTGGCAGTTTCAGTTTTCATCTCGGGAGTTTTTTCTATCTTTTCAGGTCCCAAAATTCTGGGGTCATTTTGATGCCCTAAAAAATGTTTTTTGGGCATGCCACAATCACACTCTAAACAAATTCAAAGTGTTACGACATTATGTGTAGTCCTTAGATAGACCTTTCCAATGGGCTATCATGTGCCTAAAATGAAGTTCGTATGCAAAAGTTATGACCCCGAGAAGTTGATGTACCAACTTACCCCAACAGGCCCCACATGACTTTTGGAGCTTCAATTCCTAGGGTTAGGTTTTGGATGTCTAGGGTTTTGTCATTCATGTTTAATTTAAAAAGGATTTTGGAGCCTCATTTTAATCATCTTCTTGCAAATGAGTGCATTATTCATATCACTTCTCAGAGATAAGCTACCACCATTCTAGCAATCTTGTTTCAGTCTGCATCTTACAGTTTCAACATTATTCCTTATTGAATAGAAGCCAAGTTTTATTGTATTTCTATTATTTTTCATTGTATCTCTATGTTAATAATATAGATATGTATTCATTTTGTTCTTCTCATAAAATTTGTATCAATGCAAACCTTTCTCAGACTTTCTTATAAGTGGTAAAGTCATCAGGGTCCCAAACTACCATTTATGATGTGAAGCACCCTTTACTCATAGCACTGATCCACAAGGAATGTTCTCAACTATCTCCTCTATAGATAATCCTTAAGCATTTAGTGAGATCTCCAAAAGAAATGACTCATGATCCCCACAATGAAAAACATGAGCATAGTCAAAACCCTATGTGTCATACCTCTCCTCAAGCACCTGCAACTCTAAATGCTCCTCATGCAGAATCATCACAAGAGGCTCCTCCCTCAAATCATGGAGGCCACTCACACCCTCATGTGTCTGTCAAATATTATGGAGTCTCTACTGTAAGTGATGAGGAGCATGTCAAACTCAACTAGTAACAAATCTCCTCAACTTCCCTTTCCATGTCTTCAACAAACTTGAGAGCAAGGTCCCTATTCATGAACAGTTGCAAGTAAATTGATTTCATCTACTCTAGTGCTACTTTGATTTTGTGCAATGGAGCACTAGTAACTCCACCTGCAAATCCTTTTTTCCTCTCATGCATATGGATTTTCCACATAAGACCTTCAATGAAATTATGAGCACAATCTTCCCTCATCAACACTTCTACAATTTTCTCCTCTATGAACAATAATTGATCCTCCAAGTCCCACGTTGTTGAAGGCCTTTCTTCATATTCATCATAGTGGGATGGGTTGTCCCACCATTGATTTTTTGTTTTGTTTTCCACTATAAGAGCACTACCCTCATCAAAACTAATTGGCTCACTAGATGATACCATGGAATCTCCAAAAGGTGGAGTAGCATCATGATCAAGCATCACTTCATCAAGGAAAATCTTCTCTCCACAAGGCCTATCAAAGTTGGTCTCTAAGTTAACATCAAAGAGACTTGTGTCCCAAATACCATCAACAACATTTTCTTATTCTTTATCCCAAATTATAGTTCCATTAATTGGTTCCTCTTCATCCCAAGTCATAGTGTCATCAATTGGTTCCTCATCCAAAACCATTCTAGAATACAACTATATAAATGTTATCTTCTTCCTTGTCTTCCCAAATCACCTTTGTGGTCTCAGGTTCTAAGGTCTCATGAGTGTCCATGTGCTCATTTGTAGGAGAAGAAACATATGAATATTCGATACTTTCCTCATTTTTAGAAGCATCAAAATCTTTAGAAACTTTTCCTTGGCACATTCACCTTCTTGTCCATTGATACTTGGGGTTCATACGACTCAGGATGTTTGATGGTGAAAAAATCCTTGAATGACATGGATGCGTGAAATTCATCACTAAGTTCCATATACTCCATCAAATATTCTATAAACACCTCATCCTGTCCTTTCTGTCCTTTTTGTTGCCCCCTTGTAAGAATATTATGAATATTCCTCATGTTGTCCCCCATATCTAATATGAACCTTTCCTCTCTACTGTTACAACTGGAGGTACAAGTGCAAGTTGTCACCATTTAAATTTAGAGGAAGCAATCTGAAATAACTTGTCACAAATTTTCCCTTTGGGCTAGCAGGAAAACTAGCTCTAATACCATTGTGATGTCCCTTCCTAGATTGGGACAAGTTTTGTGATTTTTTGGTTCAACATTTTCGTCAAACACTTTGCTAACATGTGCACATACCCATGTAATAACCCTAGATGTTGTTCATATATTTTCATGTGGTTAATGAGTCCAGGACTTCCATCAAATAGTTTGATAGTAGGCCTAAATACCCCTATAAAATCCCTCTTCATTTTTGTTATAAATCTTTGTTGCTATTTATGAATTTATGGATTATGAATTCCTTCAAACAATTTATTTTTGATGTGAGTTAGAATGTTTGTTTCGTTTCAATCCTTTTTCAAATAGTTTGTATCATTTCCTAGTGCATTTGACATACAATTGGTGACAACAAAAATAACATAGACACAAATTCAATGACAACAAGAAGGTATTAACCAAATGGACCAACATTATTGTTACTGTAAACTTGCACAATTACATGAACAAACAACTCACATTTCTAATAAAAAATATATTGCATTAAGATGATATGCTTTGTTGGAATAAAGAGTGAAGAGGGCATTGTAATGACCATTATAACCCTCAATCTGCTTGATGGGTGTTCTATATGCACTAAAAACACACTAAAAACCCTCAATTAAATTGTCAACCCGGGGTAAGTAAAATTAGAGTTGTAGCAAAATATATGCCAAAGGTAGAAGCGATGGTAGTAGTATAATCTAACTAAGGAAGGTATCTATCTAAGGGCTAATCTATTCAAGCAAAGCTATCTAATGAGAAAACCCTACTAATAAACTTGAAACTATATAACCTAAGTAATTTTGGGCCAAGGATTGATGGATAGTTCTAAGAAGGCAAGTAAAAACCCTACTTGAAGCAAACTAGTTCATAACAATAAGCAAAAGCAACTATAACAATAAGCAAATAACAAAAGCAAACTACTTTAACTTGCCAACCTACATTCAATGAGCAACTATCCTATGAAAGCAAGTAAATAAACAAGCAAGCAACTATTATACTAAGGAAAATAAACAAGTAAGCAAAGACAACTAACTAACCTATTAAAGCAAGTAAACAAAGACAACTAACTAATCCTATTAAAGCAAGTAAGAAAAGACAACTAACTAACCTATTAAAGCAAATGGACAACTAACTACTCTAAGATAACTTCTACTGCAAGTAATCAAATTAAAACTTCTCATTCAACAACTATCTAGCCTAAGAGGCAAGTGGACTATGTTCTTAACTCAAAACTATTTCTAATTCATGAAAGGAAATCTATTTAATTGAAAGCAAGAAAGACTAGCAACTAACCTTTAATCTATGATAAGCAAACTGTTTTCTAACCTATCAAAGCAAAAGACTATCTATCCTACAACAACAATAAAACTATTTCCTAATCTATGAAAGAAAGAAACTATATCTTCTGAGCTATGAAAGCAGGAAAACTATCTCTTTTAATCTATGAAAGCAACAAAACTATTATTTAACCTATGAAAACAGGAAAACTATCTTTTAACCTATGACAATTCAAATATAATGTTGGTGGTTGTGTGAATGTCTTCGGTGTCGGATGATATATCGATGGCACTTGACAACAAAGGACAATTCAAGCGGTGTAAGCTCAATACTGATCTCAATAGCAAAGTGAAAGGTATGGATTAAACAATCCAATGAGAATTTAGCCATGACAAAAGCAATCATCAATTACCCTGCATATTCATTTATTAATCATCAACAATATAATGAGATCATCATTGTACTTCTATACTACGTAAGCAAAACTAGATTCAGCCATTAACTAAGAAATATAATTGCAATTTAATTCTCGGAAAGGAAATTACATAAATTGAAACTATGCTACATCTATTCTAACAATTCAAAGTTCAAACTACAATACAAAAATGCTTAAAAACATAGATTAAAACATGACATTAAAAAGTAAACTAACAACTACATTAATCAACAACTAGCTAAGCCGATTCTACATAAAAATGAAATAAATAAGGTATGATTAAAAATTGAAATTGATCCTATCCATCCATCAAATCCTTGTCGAAGAAAGCTCAAATAAAAACTTTGTTCTATTCTAATTAAAACTTTGTTTTAAACTTGATTCTAAAATCATAAATAAAAACATAATCTGATATCTAACTACACATGGGGTTAGTCTAGGGATCTGCAGATCCGTTCCTAACTACAAGATTAATGCATGCTAACACAATCATACTAACCTACAAAAGAGAGTCAAAGAAATTAAATTATAACAACAAACTAATTAAAAATGCATGTATAGGAAAATAAAGAGGACAACTAAACTATGAAATGCATAAACAAACACAAAGACAGTTACCAGACTACTGGTGGCCCCCCCATCAAGTCGTGGTCACTTTCTAAAATCACACCATGCGCTCAACAAGATGAATTCACCATAAAAACTCGAAAACGCAATTCTTGTATAATATGGCAATGGAAAATGGAAAAATAGAGTAAAAATGTATCTCTACCTATCACACTGATGTTTCTGCTACTTAACAACTATCTAACCACCTCGATGGTATTTATAATGTTTACAGACCAAGTGGTCGACCACAGGAGGGTCGAACCACTTCTAAATTCGACAATTTGCATTAAATGATGCCCTAACTGATAAAACAGAGTGAGCCAATAATTGCTCAGCTAAACAACCAAAACCGAGTTGTCGGGAGCTCAATAGCTGGAGGGGGAAAACATGAACAAAACCCACGTTCCTGATTCTCCCATCATTGGCCGCCAATACCATAACCGCCAATTCACCCTCCGTTTTTGTGCAATACACAGTGCTGGATGGAGTACCAGAATGAGTGCTAGAAGGAGTGCCAAACTGAGTGCCTGAAGTAGAAACTTGGTGCGTTTTTTCCATGTAACACCAGAAAAACGTGAATTAGCTCTTGGTAATCATAAAACGTGATGAATTATACCTAATAATGACATTAAACATGAATCACACGTACCTGGTGGAGATCATACTTTTTTAACATAAAATTATTCAAAAAGATCCTTCAAAATATGAAAAACACATATGTACATGCGGCAAAAGTGTATAATAATCGTCATAAAAGTGATAATATATCGGGCCCAACATTACCCCCACACTTAAGATTTTGTAGGTCCCACTGCAAACAAAACAAAATTACCCCTCATGACTAAGCTTGTTGAGGAGGATCAGATTTAGAAGCTTCTCCTTCTTGCTGTGAAGACTTTTCCTTATGCCTCTCATGTTGCTTCAGTTGTGCTCTGAGGCTGCAGTTGGATTTCAACAAGCTTCTTGGATTTTTGTTCTGGTAAAGAAATGGCTTGTGCAGGAGGGTTTGGAGTGCTTGGAGAGTGGGTTTTGGATGGAGAAATAGTCCTTATATCTGATGTCTTTTTTCTAGCCTTGATTGTCAAGTGAGGGTTTACAAATTGATAAATGAATGCATCCCAAGTTTGCCCCTGTTTTTTCCAATTTGGATAAAACAAGAAGTTTGATAAGACCATGGTGAAAGAGGTTGTTGTGGGGGTTGGTTATAATATTCCTCACTGGAGAGGACATATTATCCAATATCTTTAAAAAGTAGAAGGGAAAATTCAATTTCTTATTGAAAGTGGGCTAACAATCGAAAATGGAAAGCTTAAAAAACAAAGTATCTACCTTCACTATGTCAACAAGACATTGAAGGCACCAATGCGGAAAGATTTGAAAAGGACAGAGAGTATTGTCTTGGAAGAGTCAATGAACACCTAGAGATGCTCCTGAAAAATGCCAACATGGACATCAATTTTCAGAGACACATGGCCAGGAACTACTACATCAGAAAATGGATCAGGAAAAGTCACAAAAAGTGTTCTACAAGACCATGCTGCGCTTTTGACTCTGTTTTTGGTCATCATTTTAAAAAGATTTTTTTGACCACATAAAGATTAATTTTGTAAAACCAAATGAGGTTATTTCTAATAACATACCAAATCACAATAACCTCTTTCAGTGTTTACACGGGTATCATATATTGGGAGATATTCAACTTTCTTGGAGACCTATTTCAGAAAATAAAATTTTCCAATTTAATTTCTTGTTTTAGTCATTATTTTCAAAACATGTTTTTGGCCAAATAAAGATGAATTTTGGAAAACCAAAGGAGTTTGTTTCTAAGGAAATACAAAATAATAATAACCTCCTTCATTATTTACACATGTATCATATAGTGGGAGATATTCAACTTTCTTGGAGGCCCATCTCAGAAAATCAAATTCTCCAATTTAATTTTCTGTTTTAGTCATTATGTTATGGAACATATTCCAAGAGCATGAGAATTAATTTCAAAAAACTGAGAGAGGTTTGTCTTAAGAACAACCTTATATACAAAAGCCTCTCATATTTTTGTAAAATGGGTTATGGTTAAAAATTTATATCCCCATATTTGACCCCTATTTTTCTATTGCACTTCTATCACAGTTGTTGCACTTTTGGACAGTTTGTTTTCAAATCAATTGTGAAGGGGTTATATGTATATTTTTTCTTGGATTAGTGACTACAGAGTGTAGAGGACATATTCAGATTTCCATTCATAACTTTTTCATTAAATAACTCATCAGGGAAGGCCTTCAAAACTTGTTTCTCTTCTACTACAATTTGTTGCCACCTCCATGCTTTCCTATGATTGTTTCAAAGTTATTTGCATTGTTTTGGATGAAACTGTCATGTTGTGTTACAACTTATTCTTATGAATGAATTCATTATCTTATTCCCATGTTTAACTCGCTGCATCTACCCTATACGCAATGACAAATCTTAAATGCTACTGAGTATACCTACCTTGCCCCATTCTATTTTTGCAACTCATCTTTTGGAAACCCTAGCCTAGCTCCCTAGACCTAGATTCTCATCTAGAAAACTCCAAATCAAAACCATATTGAGCTACATACCTAGCCTAATACAGAGCCACTTAACCATGTTCCTCTATTCATAGGTGTGTAACACAAATCTGTAGTGATTTTAACAATGTGTTATTGATCTGTAATTGTCACAAAGAACCAGTTAAGGATACAAAGTCTTCTATAGCATAAACATAAAAATGCACAGTAAGCTCATAACACACAATGATGTCAGCAATATAAAATTTAGCATACCAATACAAAAAACTGCTGATATAATATCCCAAGACATTATAAAAAGACAGTATGATAGAATTCTGACAGAAATCCTATGTCCTCTTCTCATGGGTTTTGCTATACAAATGGGCAATACTTAGCGTTTTTTTTTAGCTCGGGAAACTCCCCCCAGATCGAAGATATGGCACGTCCTCGTGCCATGAATTAGCAATATGTATTTACTATTTTTAGAGTGGGGTTAGATTAAATCCTCTTTTATCCACTCTTTGGAGTATCCCTTATCTCCAGAGATGTTCTGAAATTCAGGTTTGAAAACCCTGTTATATCTTGCTCTTGGCAATTGGTGGTGTTTAAACCAGTGGTCTCCAATTCTTGGGAGCTTTGTGGCTGAGGCAATTGATTCCTCAGAGACCATGAATACAGTGAATAGGAGCAGAGGCAAGATAATAGTGTTCCATTATTGTTTGTTTTGCCATCATGTTCACACAATCCATTCCTCTATCTCGCATTTTATAAGGCATCTAATCATAACTCTGTAATGAATAGTCTGTAACGAAAATAAGCCAGTTAAGTGGTCTGTTAAGGAGATGTACAACAGTTTATAACACACATGGAATTAGCATTTTGAAAATAAAATGACTGATGATGTAATATCCTATATCATGAAAACAAAACACATAATTTTTTACAAAGATTTACTTCTTCTAGGCAATGTTATCATTTGTCAACTCATGAACCCCTACCCCACACCTAAGTATTGTGACACCTCAGAATAAAAAATATAGGAAACCAATCAGTTCTCCCAATAGCCAAAGATTTACAGCTTGTTAAGTGTAGAGATAAATTTCACAGATTGGTCTAACGAGATGGTTAAAGGATGGCCCCACCTATAGGATAAGAGATCCTATATATATATATAAGAAGAGGTAGGCAAGAGAGTTTCAAGATAGTCTCAGAGTTAGTTCCCAATGGAAAGTTTATGGAGTTCATTAACCTTATCTTAACCATACATACTTCATGTCATCTTTGTCTGCAAGCAATGTCGTACATCAGAACAAGTTTAAATTTATTATTTATTTTTGTCAGATTACCATCCTCGCTAGGTAGAATGCCTCGCTGCCAGAAATCCTTTTCAGTACTCCAATGGGTTTACCTAGTCATACCACAGGTCAATACCCACTACTAGCAGACCTGTTCAGTATCCCTACGGGTTAGCCTCTTACACCCTCAGAGACTGGCCCTCAATCTTTTAAGATTTTAGTATAAGATTGCTTTATGCAAGAAGATGGGGGGACAGCTCTAAAAACAATGTTTTCTTTCTTTTTTCTCAATTGGGGTTGTATTTATGTTAGAGGATGACTTTCTTTTATATTACTTAGTGATTGTCCCTATGTAAGGGGGTACTTAAGTGGATGTGGCATATCTAAAGATATGATATAATCAAACTATTTAGTGTGTAGTGGATGGTACCATTGAGAAAGAATAGAAAGGTATCTCTAGGCTCAACTCACTTTCTTCTTTTGTATTTATTGTGATGTTTCCATGACTAACCGCTAATCAAAACTCCTTGTTACTCTTTAATAAAGATACTTTACTTACCTACTCAGGTTTCTTGGGAAAACTGTACGAGAGACCTCTAAGCTTGATGGTTACGGTATCACTTCCTTATATAGTGGTGAATATTTTCAAGAGCAATTTCTTTTTAAAATGCCTCAAGAACAAGAAGATGAAAATATTTGCAAAAACATGGCTAACTACAACAAGTCATTATTCATTTGATGCTTAGCAGACAACAAGGTTCAAGTGTAACAATGTTTTTGAAGAAAATCCTTCTTTTATATTTCCTTGGAATTGTCTACCCTTAGTGATATAAATACCTATAGAGATCTCTAAAAATGTTTGTAAAAACCACACTCTAAAATATAATAAACTAAGGAGATCAATGAGATCAAGTCATAGGAACATGTATCTCATAGTTCTTTTATTAAAAGAAAATGTAAAATGAGGTTGCATTAGACTCTAAGCTAAACTAACAACATGCAGCTTTTATTTACTATCCTACCCTACCTAAAAGAAAGGGAAAATGTGTATTCAAGTGTAAGAACTCTTCCAATGTAACCATGTGGGAGCAAGATAAGAAACGTACTCATATCAATATATGAAAAATGTATCGCAGTGATTACCTGGATATGAAGAACCAACCAACCTACTTGTTTGGGCATCAGAAGGTGTTGAGGAATAGAATAGTATTGTGGCCCGATGACCTCTTGAAACCAAATTTCAAGGTAATCTTGATGTTCATCAACAGTAATTTTTATGATCTCCTTCATCATGCTATGTCGATCCTCTTCTTTTGGATGATTGATTTCTAAAATACACAAAGGATCTGCTGAGATGGATGTTGAGAAATCCTCAATCTTAGGTCTTAATGATTTCTCTCCACTGGATGTAGTCCATAATTTTTCATCTTTCTTCGCATTTTGGCAAGGAAAATCATTTTGTAGCTCATAGGACCTTGATTCTTCTAATATTTCTAGAGAGGTAGATAAGTTATTGATTATTTTCAAGATGTGTTCTTCCTGAAAAGAAGAGATCCCAGCTGTTGCTAGGATTTAAGAGAGTTCTTCCAAACTAATGGTCACCTTCGAATTCATCTTGTCATTTGATAAAACTTGGTTCACACAAAGATGATATCCACAAAGTTAGGATCTCCTGATGGTGGTAAGAAAACAAAGGTTGTATTGTTTGGTTCTACGGAAGGCTCGAGGGGTATTGCCTCCTGTCCCACTATTACTGATGCTTCAATTTCTTGTTCTATAGTGCTCCTTGTTTTAGTCTCTTTTAGAGACTGCTTTAGCTCTTTGGGTTGAGCTAGCTCCTGTTTTTCGGTATTGGTCTGCGGAGCTTATGAGTGGAATGTTCCTTCCCCCAAAAAGGTCGAAAGGATACTCGGTTGTAATGTCTGATTTAGATTTAACGTATCTACCTTTTGGGTCTCTAAGTCTATTCATGAAAGTAAACAAAAACAAAAGGAAAAACTACCATTGGGTTTGGGGGAACCTGCTATAGCAGATGTGTAGGTTCTTACCTCTCGTCTTAAAGTTCCCCCGCCACCAATCTAATGCTAAGGTCTAGGAATAATATATTTCCTAACTACTTCTTACCTTAAGACAACTCCCCGACAACGATGCCAAAAATGATGGGTGTTCTATATGCACTAAAAACACACTAAAAACCCTCAATTAAATTGTCAACCCGGGGTAAGTAAACTTAGAGTTGTAGAAAAATATATGATAAAGGTAGAAGGGTTGGTAGTAATATAGTCTAACTAAGGAAGGTAGCTATCTAAGGGCTAATCTATTCAATCAAAGTTATCTAATGAGCAAACCCTACTAAGAAACTTGAAACTATATAACCTAAGTACTTTTGGGCCAAGGATTGATGGATAGTTCTAAGAAGGCAAGTAAAAACCCTACTTGAAGCAAGCTAGTTCATAATAGTAAGAAAAAACAACTATAACAATAAGAAAATAACAAAAGAAAACTACTTTAACTTGCCAACCTACATTCAATGAGCAACTATCCTATGAAAGCAAGTAAATAAACAAGCAAGCAACTATTATACTAAAGCAAATAAATAAGTAAGCAAAGACAACTAACTAACCTATTAAAGCAAGTAAACAAAGACAACTAACTAATCATATTAAAGCAAGTAAGCAAAGGCAACTAACTAACCTATTAAAGCAAATAGACAACTAACTACTCTAAGATAACTTCTACTGCAAGTAATCAGATTAAAACTTCTCATTGAATAACTATCTAACCTAAGAGGCAAGTGGACTATCTTCTTAACTCAAAACTATTTCTAATTCATGAAAGGAAATCTATTTAATTGAAAGTAAGAAAGACTAGCAAATAACCTTTAATGTATGATAAGCAAATTTTTCTCTAACCTATCAAAGCAAAAGACTATCTATCCTACAGCAACAATAAAACTATTTCCTAAGCTATGAAAGCAAGAAACTATATCTTCTGAGTTATGAAAGCAGGAAAACTATCTCTTTTAATCTATGAAAGAAAGAAAACTATTATTTAACCTATGAAAACAGGAAAACTATCTTTTAACCTATGACAATTCAAATATAATGTTGGTGGTTGTGTGAATGTCTTCGGTGTCGGATGATATCTCGATGGCACTTGACATCAAAGGACAATTCAAGCAATATAAGCTCAATATTGATCTCAATAGAAAAGTGAAATGTATGTGTTATCACTCCAAGAAACCCTTTGTGGTTGCAGACCAAAGGTGCTTGGTAACTTGAGAAATTATAAATAATGAAAGGTTGGATCAATGGGATAACAGAAAGTAACTAATGAGAAGACAACTCACAATATAATAAAATGAAACAGTGCTCTCCAAGATTGGTTAAACAGTAAAATAGCTTTCAGTGGGTGAAGAAAAGATTGTTCATAAACCAGTACGAAGTAGGGTCTAATAAACAACTAAGAAACTGATTATCATGTCATGAGACAAACAATGGGATGATAG
>ML776861.1:1772676-1793782 GCA_009831015.1 Picea engelmannii | reverse complement strand
GAGAACTGATTTTAAGAACCTTTTAAGATTTGACACTTTCAACAGCGCGCCAACTGATGAAACGATCTCCTTAGCTGTTGAAAGTGGGCACTTTCCATAGCGCACAATAAACCTTTGAAAACAAGTTAGCTGTGGAAAGTAAAAAATGACAAAAAGGAAGACTTTACAATCCAAATTATTTTTAAATCAAACCAAAATCTAAAATTTTTCAGCTAGAAGACTCAACAATGAATTGAGGAATCTATCAATAGCCATGCTATTCACCGTAAAACCTGACCAAAATGACGGTGCTATTTTGGGAGTTAACAGTATGGATTAAACAATCCAATGCGAATTTATCCATGACAAAAGAAATCGTTAATTACCCTGCATATTCATTCATTAACCATCAACAATATAATGAGATCATCATTGTACTTCTATGCTACATAAGCAAAACTAGATTCAACCATTAACTAAGAAATATAATTGCAATTTAATTCTCGGAAAGGAAATTACATAAATTGAAACTATGCTACATCTATTCTAACAATTCAAAGTTCAAACTACAATAAGAAAATTCTTAAAAACATAAATTAAAACATGACATTAAAAAGTAAACTAACAACTACATTAATCAACAAGTAGCTAAGCCAATTCTACATAAAAATGAAATAAGCAAGCTATGATTAAAAATTGAAATTGATCCTATCCATCCATCAAATCCTTGTCGAAGAAAGCTCAAATAAAAACTTTGTTCTATTCTAATTAAAACTCTATTTTAAACTTGATTCTAAAATCATAAATAAAAACATAATCTAATATCTAACTACACATGGGGTTAGTCTAGGGATCTGCAGATCCGTTCCTAACTACAAGATTAATGCATGTACAGGAAAATAAAAAGGACAACTAAACTATGAAATGCATAAACAAACACAAAGACAAATACCACACTATTGATGGGCCCCCCAACAAGTCGTGGTCACTTTCTAAAAGCACACCACGGGCTCAATAACATGAATTCACCATAAAAAATCAAAAACGCAGTTCTTGTATAATCTGGCAATGTAAAATGGAAAAACAGAGTAAAAACCTATTTCTACATATCACACTTATGCTTCTGCTACTTAACAACTATCTGATCACCTCGATGATATTTATAATTTTTACAGACCAAGTGGTCGACCACATGAGGGTCGAACCACTTCTAAATTAGGCAATTTGCATTAAATGATTCCCTAACTGATAAACAGAGCGAGCCAATAATCGCTCAGTTGAACAACCAAAACTGCGTTGTCGAGAGCTCAGTAGCTGGAGGGGGCAAGCATGAACATAACACATCTTCCCGATTCTCCCATCACTGGCTGTCAATACCATAACCGCCAAGTCGCCCTTTGTTTTTGTGCAATACGTAGTGCTGGACAGAGTGTCGGATCAGGTACTGGAACGAGTGCTGGAAGGAGTGTCGGACTGAGTGTCGGAAGTAGAAACATGGTGCGTTTTTTCCCTATAACACCAGAAAAACGTGAATTAGATCTTGGTAATCATAAAATGTGATGAATTATACCCAATAATTACATTAAACATGAATCACACGTACCTGGTGGAGATCATACCGTTTTAACATAAAATTCTTCAAAAATCTCCTTCAAAATATGAAAAACACATATGTACATGCGGAAAAAGTGTATAATAACCGTCATAAAAGTGATCATATCTCAGGCCCAACACTGCTTCCTAAAGAATTAGCTCCCACAAATCCATAGGTTTTTCTACTCAAGATGAATATGATTTTCTAGAAAGATATAACCACCTCAAAGAATAGATATGTTGCAATAGATCTGTTGCAATATATTGTTTCTTCAAACCCCAAAGAGTACCACCTGCTTATATATGGACAAATCGGCCTTTAAACACTCCAAATTTATTACCATGACGCAAAATTGGCTCCCTTAATACCTCGCGTTGCTGCCAAGTATGATAATAATTCCTCTAGATAGGGGTCAAACCTCCAACAATGGTGAGAATAGCCTCACGACCTCCGTAAAAATCTGCATAAACCCTCACAGCCCCTACATGAGAAGAATTCATCCCTAATAGAAAATATGTAAGTTATTTGTAACTAACCAACCAAAGGAAGGTAAGAAACTAGCTATATAATTACCAATTGATAGCAAGTTTATCCCCATCATATTGACTGGGGATTATCCCCATCGTCTTTAACCAGAGGAAACACTCATAAACTCTCCAATGAAGTCGTTACCTTCTCATTTTATCACTGAAACCCTGGCCAATGAATTGGCCACCACAAAATCTAAAGTGCAATGGAAATCCTGAGTGAATTTCCCTTTTTTTCTAGCTAGGGTGGATGTCTCACCATCGAAACCATTCCTTAAGGGTTTTTTCTCCAAAAACCCTAGGTTCTAAGAGCTCCAAGTCAATAGACAAAAAATTTCAAGCATCCTTGAGAGTGAGCTCTCATCTCTCTTTTATTAGCCCTCTTTTCTTTTCTCCCATTCACCTAAATTATCTAAGTGAATTTCTAATTGTGTTCTTCATATTACTCATTAAATCACTTTTTAACCCCTTTTTAACTCTAGAAAATGATTAATTTTCTTTTACGACATTTTCAGTCACTGGAAGCCCCTTTCTCATCATCCCAACCTTTAGAAATTTCTATCCTGGATCCAATGAGATATTACACCAAGGTGCCCCCTCAAATAATACGATCCAAATAACACCTTTAGTGCATTTAATTAAATTGTGCTCGATAATACTACCAAATTATAGGAATCATCGAAATGCCACAGAACCAAGAACTAATTGTCAGAACATGATCCTGATGTTGAAAGATGATAAATGTACTAGGTTGGGGCTCATATAAATCCTCCAAACCCTCCTATCTCACCAGTAACATAGCCTCACCCCTATGTTCTGGTTGACACAAACCCCAGAATTCATCTCTTAATATATAACAAGTAAGCCCAAAAAAGGGGACACGACATAAGTAGGATCCTGTAACTATGAGAAGCCTACAAAGAGAATTGCAGAGATATAGGGAAGATAATGAGAAGATTATGAAATCTCAAGAGGATATACTACATAGTTTGAATATGCTACAGAGGCAAGCTAATAAAGAATCTGGCACAAAGCAAGCATCCCGTGGTAGACAAGTGATAACATTTAGATCTCATAGAGAAAGGGATGATCATGAGAATGATAGACAATCAAGAAGTATGAGCATGCATCCTTGTTTCCCTAGAGCAATCCACTATAAGATCTTGAGAAAGTTCATATCTAGGGAGAAACCCAAGTGTTACACATTATTTTCATCATCCCTATGACTGTTAATGATGTAAACCTATATGTTTCCTTCAGAAAGTTCAGTGGCCTGAATTCCTAAAGAAAGAAGGGAGAAGAACTTTTCCTGAGAGATGAAGTTGTGTTTTCCTCTGTAAAAACCCTATTTTGGAGGATTTTCGTAGGCTGCACCATAGCTAGGGTGTGGAAATTCCTAATTTCCGCAGGCTTCACTATAGCTAGGGCGCGTAATTTCCGCAGGCTGCACTATAGCCAGGTCGCGGCGGCCTTCGTACGTGGGAAAAATGAGCATTTTCTCAATGGTTCTAGAAGAAGAATCTTCTATGGTGAGGTGGCCTCCAAATGGTTTGGATCTTACTCGCTTTCATGATTAGTGGGATCATCCTAACCTCCTCACCTTATCCTCTTCAGCTTATAAAAGGAGAGGAGCTCTCATGGAGAAAGTTAGCTTGATTGGGTTGGAAATTCTTTGAGCTTGTTAGCTTTGTTAGATTGGATTTGAGATTTGGTTTGTCAAGATAGATTGTGAGTAGCTATCAGATCCATGGTCTCAGAATCCTTGGAGCAAGAAGTGTGTGGGAAGAAAGGAACTGTTGGGAGGAACCTTATGGCATTAAGGCATTTGGTTGTAATCTCTCTTCCTATTATTAATATAATACAGTGGCATGTTTCTTTCCCATAGAATTATCTTTATTTTATTGCATAATTCCTTGATCATATACATAGGTTGTCATTGAACATACTCTCTCTGCTTTCACTTTGGTTGGTTTGTGTCTCACTGCAGGATCAGTATCACAAGAGCACCGGAGAGAAACAGGAACAACAAAGACATAAGGAAGCAACATTTAAATGTATGTCTATCATCTTTTGTTCGGTAGTAAATTTGATTATTAGAGACTAGGAAAAGTGCCATGTCATGTCATGTTTTGTTCTATATCTAGGTGGATCTAGGGGGATTAGTCTATTTCCGCATTCACTGATTTACCCATTAACAAAATGTGTGACCATACTAGGGAAACGAATGTTTTCCTAGTTTTCCTTGTTTTCTTGCTTTGATTGCTTGGTTTTTGTTTTCTGAGTCACTGCAAGATCCAACTTGACTCTCTGATTGTTAAACTTCACTGGAAAACCTTCTCAATTTTTATTTTTTCCATTTTTGTTTGATTTCCGCACCCTGCTTTGAGGGACAGTGTAGTGACTTAGGATTTTTGTGCCCTACCTATTTTGACCAGTGTGGAAACGTCGTGCCCTACCCATATCTGGCCCGTGAAAATCATTGATTTCCGCACTGTGCTAGTCTTCCAGCCTGTGGAAATTGTGAAATTCTTGATTTTTGATGGTTTTCCTTACCCAGACCTTGGATTTGGTTTTCAGGTGAATTTTTGGGTTTGATTATGATTTGTTTACAATCTACTTGATATTTTTTGAGCTACTTTTATCCATCTTTTCTTTGTTTTCTTTTGAAAGATTTGATCTCTTCCTTTGAGTGTCTTTCAGTTACAAATCCTTGTTTTTCTTTAGAATTGTTTAGTGAAAGGAACACTTCTTTTTTTTGAATAACTCGCGGTAAAAGAGAAATTTTGTTTGGGTTGTTTTTTGTTTTGAAGTGATTTGTTATTTCTCTTAGCTATCTTTGAAACAAAAATCTTATTTCTTTCTTTGCATTAGATTGGGGGCATATTTGCATTTGAAGTAGTTAAATTGCATGATTTTTGGTCTTAAATTCTTAAAAAAATTCCCCCTCATGGTCGGGGGGGGCATGAATCGTTTATTGGTGTACAATCTATTTGTCTCATTTCTTGAAAATCTTGATATTGGTGAGTTTAGTAAATTTTGGGACATTGTGCATCTGGGAATGATAAATGTTTTCTCCTTCTCATAGCATGGCTTTCATCGAAATGAAAATAGTGCATCTTCATCTCTTTGCATAAATTTCGAGTTGGTCAAAACACCATATTGTTCACGCCATTTTCCTCTTGAGTAACAACAACCATAAAATAAAGTGCTTATAAAAAAAATTGATTAGACAATTTTTATACTTTTTGGTAGCAAACCTGCATTAGATTAGTTGTAGGGCTTTGGAGTAGGCGTGAAAGATAAATTTCCAAAGTTGCAAACAAACATAGAATCTTGAGTTAGGGAGCGGTTAAATCCACTTATTACATTTGGTCCTGGGAAGCCCTTCTAACACAAGGGTCAATCACGAGGTCACATTGAGACTGGCAGAGTTACTCACCCTGCTTTGTTGGTCTCGGTGTAGAGGTTGTGCGTATTATGGGGGTCGCTTGAGAGGTATACCCACAATGATGAGTGGAAGCCTTTCAAGTTTATTTTAGGCTAGATACCCTGCCCTTGCACGCGGATCAAACCATCGACTATTTTCCCAGGCATCATTGTAGTGATTGGTAACCTTAGTGGCCTATCTCTTTAGGGTCTTTACACAAGGTGACTATGGAGGGGCAATTCTTCACGGTACCTAGAATCGACATTAGCCAAACTCGCTCAGGCTCCTTGGAGGGTATACCCACGATTATGTGTGGGAGCTTGCACCAGGGTGTAATTCCATTAAGTAGGTCATCAATGTAACTTTTCCACCCGCTCTATCTCAACTCCTTTCTTACTTTGTTCCCGTGACATTGGATTTCATCACCAACTAGTGTGCTCATTGTGAGAAGATTTTGTTTGTTTGCTTGCTTCCTAGATTTTTAGCGTGTGCTACTTGTTTTCCCCAGTGGACTCTAGGTTGGATCTTTGTTTTAATGGCGTCAGTTCCCTAAATGGCCAATGAAGGAACCCCTTCTCCAGGGGAACCTTTTGTTTTTCCTTCTTATGGAAACATTGGTCCTCCTCACATCGCTACTTTGAGCTTTCCGGGTCTCACAATTGGATTGTCAGTTTGGTTGTTTTCTACTCAGGTAATCCCAAATGTAGTAAGTGCTTCATTCGTAATCACTTCCCCCCAAGAACATCAACCTCATGTTGATCCTTCACCATCTTCACTAGTAAGATATTCTTCACCTTCTTCACTTGCAAGGTCTTCTTCTATTTCATTTTTTTTGCTGAGTGAAAGCTCTCAAGCTAGTAACTTGGTGAATAAGAAGAAGAAGAAAAGGAAGAATAAGAAGAAGAAAAATAAACAAGGATCTAAACTTCCAACCACTATCATACGTGTTGGAAAGAAACCAGTTACTATTGATTGTGCTAGGAGTGTTGATGATGTCAAGATCACCCAAACAACCCGTAAACCCAGGTACCCTTGCAGGCTTTGTAAGGGTAGCCATCTTCTTAAGGATTTCCCTAGTCTATCTAAGGTTATAGAAGCATGGTCTACACAACCTCGCCAACCCCTATCTTCAACCGTTGAACAACATGTTGATGACCTCCCATCAACTAGTCAAAATACCCTTGGGAAGAAAAAAAGTAGAGTCAAGTTTCCTTGTAGGTTATGCGAAGGGAGTCATCAAACTCACCTTTTCCCTCGTATGGACAAAGCCTCAAAATTATTGGAAGACATGACTGTTTCACAGCCTCAAATTCCAACTGCTTATCGCAAGCTTTCTCTCAACCCACTTGTAGTTGATGGAATGATAAATATGGTTTTCCCGTCGGTCAGTCCGGTTGATCAAGTGGTCGATCTGGTCACGTCCTTGGTTGAACCAGTAGACCAAGTGGTCGATCTGATCCCATCCTCGGTCGATCCCACTCTCCTATTAGAGAGTGAAACCCAAGCAATCGATCCTTTTCCAAGTGTCGACCCCATTCTCCCCTTGGAGAATGAAACCCAAGTGGTCGATCTGATCTCTCCATCGATCGATCCTACTCTCCCGCTCAAGAGTAAACCCAATACTTCTCACATTTTTCTCGTTGATACATACTCTACCATGCCGGGGGTATTCCTCATTCTCCTGTGGAACCTGCTCCAAGTAATGAGACCATCCTTTTTAATTGGGGTGTGCTAATTGGACCTCGTCTTCCCTCTCACATTCCTTTCCAGATTACAGTACAGGTTTGTGGTCGGGACGTTCCTCAGATGCTGATAGATGAAGGGGAGTCCATTAGTATTTTTTCCTCTTTTGCTTGGCAAGCTTTGGGTTGTCCTCAGCTTTCCCCAGTTACGCAGAATTTGTTAGCTTTTAACAAAAGAACCAGTCAACCTTTAGGGACCCTTCCTCACTTTCCTATAACTTTGGGAGGGAAAATTGTCTTTATTGATTTCATGGTAGTCCAAGACCCCTTGGATTTTTCTTTACTCCTTGAGCGGGATTATGTCTATGCCATGAAAGCTATTGTGTCCACTCTTTTTCGCGTGATATCTTTCCCTCACGATGGAAGAATGGTGACTATTGATCAACTTTAATTCATCGGTCCTGACTGGATTACCTCCATAAATGCTTCTTATATGAAGACGGTATCGCCTCAACCACATGTTAATTATGTGGCGTTGTCTCCCATGACTTCCACTACCGATGATAATGAATTGGATCCAATAGTTAACATTGTGACCTCTTCGGTAGGGCTATTGGACCCTAACCTCCTTACCCCTCTCGTGACCCTCGACATGTGTTCCTTTTAGAATGTGCTCCTCCTGTCAAATGAAGATCTCATGGAAGCCATGACCGAGTTTTGTCCCTTGACATGGTGTCCTTCCAGAGCATTGTCCTCTTGGAAGCCATGATCAAGAAGAGAGTTTCGAGCATAGGTTTTTTTATTTCAAGCTCATTAAAAAATGAAACCAGTTTCGAGCATAGGTTTTTTTTATTTCAATCTCATTAAAAAATGAAACCAGCTTCGAGCATAGGTTTTCTGATTTCAATCTCATTAAAAAATGAAACCATCTTTGAGCATGGTTTTCTGATTTCAATCTCATTAAAAAATGAAACCATCTTTGAGCATGGTTTTTTTATTTCAAGCTCATTAAAAAATGAAACCAGCTTTGAGCATTGTTTTCTAATTTCAAGCTCATTAAAAAATGAAACAATGGTTTGGGGATTACACCTAGAGTCTCGAGCATAGTTCTTATCATGTGTCAAGCTCGTTAAAAAATGAAACAACTTCCTCCTCTCTGTTTGAGTCAAGTCCTTCATATAGTATTTGAAGCTTCATTTCCTCCACCTTTGTTGTTAGACGAAACAAAGCTTGGGGGGCAATGCTTTCAGCTGCTAGACTTCACGCTGAAGTTAGAGCCACTAGTTTCTTAATTGGGGGCTTAGTACCAACCATCCATGTGTTATGCATTGGGAAGTCCAAGCATAGTTTTATATGGTTCAAGCTTGTGTAAAAATGAAACCACTTACTTCAAGCATAGTTTCCTCTGGTTCAAGCTTGTGTAAAAATGAAACCAGGTCCAAGCATAGTTTTGTTTTGTTTTAAAATCTTGCGTAAAAATGAAAACAATCCCGAGCTTAGTCTTTGTTCTTTCTCATGCTCGTAAATACATGAGAATAAGTTACCGAGCTTAGTCTTTGTTCTTTCTCGTGCTCGTAAATCAATGAGAATGTAACCAAGTATACTTTTATCACTTTTTTGGACTCATAAAGGTTATACAAAAAAGGAACCCCCTAGAGTTCCCTTTAAGCTCTTTTCAGACTCTCTAAACATGAAAATATTGTCGAGCGATCTTGTTCTTTTCACGCTCGTTAAAGTATTTGAAGAAAACGTCCGTTGAGGGGTATTTTATCTCTTTTTTGGTCTCTTCAGACTAACTTACGAAAAAGGAACTAGGAGAGTTCTCTTTAAGTGTTTTTCTGACTCTCAAAATATGAAAAACCCCCGATTTTTCTTTCTTTGGACTCATTAAACAAACATCGAAAGGCCCATATGAGACCAAACCACTCCTTCCTAGGGTTCATTAAACATACTCCGAAGGACTCATCCGAAGGATGAGATTACATTTCAAGCATATGTTATCCTCCTCAAGCTTGTGTAAAAATAAAGAGGTACTCGCCAGAAATGGTGGGGGGGGAATTGGGAAAGAAATGTGTATAAACCTATATTCTATGGAAGAGTCAATTTTTGAACCTGATACCCTTTTACTCTCTTTGTGTCTAGGTTGGAAAATTTGCTTGTCTCTTGATCATACTCCTTTATAAGATTACAAATTGGTTTGTGATCCATGTTGTTGAGTCAGTGTTTCCAAGATAGTTGTTGTGTTGTCAATATGTTCAAAGAGATGTTCTTCCCAGAAAGCCTTCTATTGTGTCGGCCACTTATGTAGTCCTTAAGCCTTCTATTGCATCGGCCATCCCTGAGTCATTCCTAAACCATTTGTTACTCTAATCTACATCAAATCTTGTTACCTGTTTCGTGTCATTGATGGGGGATAAATTAAGGCCCGCCTGTGACGCGTCTTTTCCTGTCGACTTCAACTCATTATCCAGGAATTATACTTAGAAACTAATTGGTACCTTGGAACTTGCATCCCTCAATGGCAGGTTTCCTCTCTTTCGACAGTGGGTTTTCATTATTGACACCTGATCGGGAGATTCCGCCGAGTGTTTGACTTCAGCTCATTAATTCACATTCGTTGGATTGTACTAGTGTACCTTAGGATTCATTGACATTAATGGTGATTTCCCTCGCACTTGTTAACAGTATTCATTAATGACCAATAATCAAGTGGTTTCTACCATGTTCGATTTCAGTACATGTATTCGCATGGTTAGATTCGTACTATAGAGTGGTGGAGATGAAGACCTTGGATCTTTCTGACAAGATCCAGGTTGCGTCAGAGTATATTCAGATTGTACTGGTGCATAGATCCACATTGTATGTCTGGTGGCTATGTTCAAATTTGAGTCTTTAACACATAGATCCACAGTGTATTTTTGGTGGCTATGTTCATATTTGAGTCATAATGGTATGGATCCATGGTGTATGTTTGGTGGCCATGACTTGTCTTACTTGACATGGATCTTCGCATGTCGGTATTTATGCTTTGAGTCATTTGTATTCTGAGTATGGGAATGCCTACTTCAGTGATGATATATTATTGTACTATATTTCCTTGTTTGTTGAAAGGTTTATGACCGACTGTTCCTTGTTCCCTACACACACTCTTTTCTAACTTAATACTTTGGGGGGCTCTCTGTTAGACATTATTTTCGTCATCCCTATGACCATTAATGATGTAAACCTATTTTTTGCCTTCAAAAGGGTCAGTGGCCTGAATTCCTAAAGAAAGAAGGGAGAAGAACTTTTCCTGAGAGATGAAGTTGTGTTTTCCTCTGTAAAAACCCTATTTTGGAGGATTTCCGCAGGTTTAATCATAGCTAGGGTGCGGAAATGCCTAATTTCTGCAAGTTGTACTATAGCTAGGGCACGGAATTTTCACAGGCTACACTATATCCAAGTCGCGGTGGCCTTCGTACGTGGGAAAAATGAGCATTTTCTCGATGGTTCTAGAAGGAGAAGCTTCTATGGTGAGGTGGCCTCCGAATGGTTTGGATATTACTCGATTTCATGATTTAATGGGATCATCAGGGAACCTCCTCACCTTATCCTCTTCAGCTTATAAAAGGAGAGGATCTCTCATGGAGAAAGTTAGATTGATTGGGTTGGAAGTTCTTTAAGCTTGTTAGCTTGGTTAGATTGGCTTTGAGCTTTATTTTGTCATGATAGATTGTGAGTAGCTATCATATCCATGGTCTCAGAATCCTTGGAGCAAGAAGTGTGTGGGAAGAATGGAACTGTTGGGAGGAACCTTACGACATCAAGGCATATGGTTCTAATCTCTCTTCCTATTATTAATATAATACAGTGGCATGTTTCTTTCCCATAGAATTATCTTTATTTTATTGCATAATTCCTTGATCATATGCATAGGTTGTCATTGAATATACTCTCTCTGCTTTCACTTTGGTTGGTTTGTGTTTCACTGCAGGATCAGTATCACAAGAGCACCGGAGCAAAACAACAACAACAAAGACATAAGGAAGTGACATTTAAAGGTATGTCTATCATCTTTTGTTCGGTATTAAATTTGATTATTAGAGCCTAGGGAAAGCACCATGTCCTATCGTGTTTTGTTCTAGATCTATGTGGATCTAGGGGGATTAGTCTATGTCCGCATTCACCGATTTAC
The DNA here is from genome assembly GCA_009831015.1 of Picea engelmannii. Classification (NCBI taxonomy): domain Eukaryota; kingdom Viridiplantae; phylum Streptophyta; class Pinopsida; order Pinales; family Pinaceae; genus Picea; species Picea engelmannii. Next base: position 1,782,399 of record ML776861.1, on the reverse strand, counting down.
CCATTAACACTGAGTGTGTCTCCTTCTAGGAGGAAGGGAAGAAGGCCTGAGTCATACATTTTGCAAGGTGAACTCAGGAAAATAAAGCCACCCACTTTCAATGGAGAACACAAGAAGAGATAAGAAGCCAAGTCCTAACTGTTGGAAATGAAGAAATATTTCCAGTTGCATGATTATCCCTCTAGGGTAGAAACAATAATTGCAACCTACCACTTGTAAGGAAAGGAAGTTATGTGGCAATGTTGTAACATAGTCCAAATTTTATAAATTTAGAAATTTTATGACTTATAAGTTAGGAATAATAAAACATTTTGGTCTTGCAAAAAATAAATAAAAAAATATAAAACAAAAAAATAACTAAAAAAACAGATTAGTTTAAATTCAAATAAATGAAATAAAACTTTGTTTAGAATAGTTTTTTTTTTTTTTTTTCTAAATAAAACTAAGATTTAATTAAAAACCTTTATTACATAGTTTGAACTCCATTTAAGTTTTAATCAAATTTAGATTTGGTTTCAAATTAATATATGATTTTGTTATTATAAACTTTCATATTAATAAATTTGGTTTATTTATTGCAGATTGATCGCACTAAGATTGTCAGATCAACGAATCATAGCGAATTGCACCCCCCCCCCCCTCACATGCTTGACATTTAACACAAGGGGGGGGGGGTTGCAAAACTCTACCATGGTTAAAATCCTTTTCGACCTGGTGCCCATCTATCAATTGCGACCCCTAGGATATGTGGTTAACCTAATCATGATCAACCCCCTGCAACAGACATTGATTTGACACATGTCGAATGTCACATCAATCGACCGAAATAGATAAAATTTGAATTTATTATTATTTCTCCTCTAATTATAAAACAACACATATGTATTTTAGATGTAAAAAGGGAATCGAGGTCAAATCTTGGTTTATTTTGTATTCTAATAGTCTAACCACCCGATTAGAAGCTCCTGCGAGATTCACCACAATTACTCCAGCCAGGCACCTGTTTCAGTTAGCAACCTACATGGGTAACTTTAAATTCCTCATGTTCTTTCTATCCTCATTAGTAAAATGCATGCATCACAATCTACAGAGAGTAAGAAAATTACAAACCCCGTAGAGGAATATCTTGTCGACAGAGTTAAGGATGTCTTGGATAATTTTCTATCATTTGATACCTCTATTTTATACCATCATTTGAAACAAGGTTTCCAGGATTTAATTGACCACAATTATGCATGGGAATTTGACCTTTCCAAATCCGTAGTTCCTCAGGTTTACCATTTCCCAGAATTCGTAGTATGGTGTGCTCAAAATTATATTCCAGCCAAAAGAACTATAATATCTAAACATGGGTATGTTCTCATTGAATTAAACACTCAGACTATAAATGAGATGATGAGATGGTCACTCAACCCCGATAGTGGACCATTAAATGAGCTAGGGTAGCCAAATATTTCATAGAACTGGAATCAAAAGATAGGGTTTCTTTACTACATTCATACCTCTATATGAACCTTGATGTGTCTGGAGATAATGTTGTCATTCAAATGGATCTCTTTTCTAAGACGTCTCGAAAAATAATTTCTATTATTTTCTATCATATTGGGGAAAGTGGAATATTTAACAGTTAATAAATTTTTCTTAGGAATAATGGTTTCAATCTACCCAATCATAACTAAACCTATCACTAAATTCAATTATTCCCAGTTCATAGCAAATCAAATTCGTTGCCATATTTCCAAATTTGAGACTCCCATAAGCTTCAGATACCAGTGTTACTTGGTTCATCTCTTTCTGTTTACACAAGATTTTCATTTCATGCATCTAGGGTTAAAAGTTGAAGATGATCTTGGTAATCCTACCTCAGCCTCTCATTGGACTTCTGTGATTATTAAGAAGCCTTTGAATGTTGAATTTTCACAATATGTGAATCATTTTATATCCAAAGCTTACCAAATCATACATAATCAAGATCCCCCTAAAATATTTCTCGAGTGCAATTTTTTTTTACAATTAAGTGCAGACAAAAGAGTGGGAGACTAGTATGTCTTTGAACATTACGATGAAATAAGGATTTATGGTTGTCAAATTTCTCCATTTCGCTTGCCTTTTTTTATGACTCCTATAATTTTTTCTCTTGAATATGTTAGGAAAATATTTAACTCTGATGAAATTCATTTTGTGCCTAATAAGCATAAGGTGACTTTTAAATTAAAGAAGGAAGTAGGTCCTTTCATTGTGAATACTAGTTCATCACTACATGTTACAACAAATATAATTTCATCTCTAGGATTACAACAAGGAGAACCATGGAATTATCACCCTCATGGAATAATTTCATCAAAAACACTTTCATGTGGGAAAAGTCTTAATCAACATCAGCCAAAAGATAAATTGGAGATATTGGAAAAGCAATACAGTTAGAAATATGTTCTAAACTTTCTACAGATCCATGGTAAAGAACTTGATCAGTCAACAAAGTCCCCAATCATAGAAAATCCACAATAGTTTGGAAAGACATATAAAAGGAAACATTCAGAGTCTTCTTTCAAAAGTTAAGAAACAGGGGAAGAAGGATCATCCAAGAAGAAGAAATTGAAGAAGAGGAAACAAAGTTGCTTGAAGAAATAATGCTAAAGAAAATGGTCCATGTTGTCACTATAGAAGTGACGTCTATAGAAAATCTTAAAGGTGTGGCAGTGCAAAGTGAGATAGAGTCAGGAACACATGATCAATCAAGGAAATTGGATCAAGTTCAACAGTTCATGGAAGTTAGAAAGGCAGGTGCAAGCGTCAAGAAAAGTATGATTCCTAAAATCGGTTACCATGATACATATCTGAATAGAATGATCTTAGTTGTAGATTACGAGAAAGGGAGGCTGAATATAGCAGTCATGGAGCCAAATGATCAGAAAAAAAAAAAGTAACAAAGGTCTCTATAGATATGAATAATGTTCATCCTTTGGATAAATTTGACTTGCACAGAAAAACTGCAGAAATGATAACCATATATGCTTTGATATCTAATCTTGGAATCAAGAAACTTCAAGCTATCAATGATAAGCTCAGAACCCAATTGAAGAATGAAAAATTGTCTACCAGAACTAGACATATAAGAGTGGAGGAGATAGAACAATGGATAATATAACTTGGAACAAATCCAAAATATGATGCATCCATACAAGCACTGATGAAAACAAAAGACAAAGACTCAAAATACCAGGAATTGACCATGTAAAAACTCCAGAACTTCAAGCAATCTAGGAAAAGAAAGATCAACTTGTGAAGAAAATGGCAGAGATGGTTGAATAGATGGAAATGTACAAAAAACATATTGAAAGTTTAAAAGGAGGATCTTCTTCTTTTCAAGCAACAAAAACATCAGATCTAATAGCTAGACTATCAAGGGCATTAGCAGATCTAAATATGAAAGGTGTCGAAATTGAAATCTAAAGAAAGCAAACTCGGAGCAGAAAGAAGAAATCAAAGAAAAATATAAATCTATTTCAGAATATCAGAAGACGGATGCTAAAATGTTGACTGATATGGAACAAATCAAGACTAAAATATCAGGTAAACCATATTTGGTAGGAGACAAGTGTCTTGTCTAGGATGAAATTATCAATCAAGTAGCCAAGTTTTGGGATTACTTCAAAATCATAGATGATGAAATGTTGTTGGTGGATGAAGCAAATGAGGTTATAGAGAAATCATTTCATGAATTGGGAACAAGACCACCACAAGTAGCCACTCAGATAATAAAGATCCTGAATTTAAATTCTAGAGAAACTTTGTTGAGGAAAGGTGTTAATGACATAACAACAATGGTGATGGAAATTGAAATAATCTTCACAAAGAGGAATTTGATAAAGAAAGATCAGAATGAATGCATAACACTAAAAATGAATGTGGAATATTTTTCCAACAAATTTTAGAACTTAGTGAAAATGGGATTACCTTCATCCTGGGATAAATATGGCAAGTTATTTCCATATGAAGACTACAGAAAAAGTTTTTTTATCACCAAGGAAAAAAATGATAAGTTTCAGAACACAACTGACACTTTAAGAGGTCAAACCATTGTCGATTTGCTCATAGATGACTTCTATCTCTTATGGAAGACAAGGAACTTATTTTCACATACCCCTACCTATGAAGAATACACTAATTTGGATATTGCATTCAGAAAGATGAAATATTTCAGTTACCCTTCAGTTGTGACTTGGAGTATTCTACTTCAAATATTGGTAGGATCACCCATAAACGAAGAAGAAAATTAGGAATTGACTCTTCCAACTGTTCTATTTATAGGGAATCAAGGATTTTGTTGTATCTCAATTTCCTAAAAACTAGGATCGAATAACCACTTTTGGTTTTGACCTATCTTGTATAAATACTCATGAGAACTCAATGTAAAGAGAGATTTTTGGCCCGAGCTTAAGTCTTAATAAAAATCTCTTCAAGTTTTGAAGATTCAAACTTTTTTTTTTTTCAGATTATGTGATTTCTCTTTCGTTGTTACTTTCATATTTTTAATTCCTACTTAGATGTATCTAATGCCATGAATGTGATGATTTAGTACAACACCTACCATCACAACGCTACAAAGGTATCATTAAAAGTTTCATATTTCTTCAAAAATATTGAGAGTATAAAAGGAGACATGTGATTATATTTCATTATTCCTTTTTGAATTCAAAGAAGTATTCTTTAAATTTCAAGCTATATTATGCTTTTAAGATACATAAACAAACATTACTTTTTCTTCTTGAAAGTTAAAGTAATATTTATCATAAGATACATTGCTCTAATATTCAAATTGTTTTCTCTCTATTTTTATTTCATCTTCTAATGATTTAATTGTCTGAAACATAGAATGATTTGTTTTCTCATATTAAATCTTTAAAAATTTAAAGGCTAAAGATACATGCCTAAATTAGCAACAAAAACTCTTTGTTTTAGGACAGATTAACTAAAAAACCAAATCAATTAATCTAATTACACCGATAGGCATCCCCCTATTGGAATCGATGGTTTAATGAACCTTTTAATTACAAATTTCAATCCGATGGCCAACAATAAAAGATGTTGGCATATTATTAGTCTTACACTCAAATCAATGAATGATATTTAATGTTCATAACTTCCTTGCATTTATGAATGTATTTGTTAAGCTTGTTTACTTTTTCACATTTACTTAATAATATTAAGAAATTAATTCCTATCTGACTTATTGCCATGTTTGGGTGATTAAGAAACACTACCTCGCACCTCAGTACCTCACATCTCATTTCCACTGATATAAGGTCTCATATTTGGCCACTTTTTTATGGGTTTGAAGCGTTCCATGGATGGATGTTGGAGTTTTAATTAACTTGGGTGATGCCAGGTTTTTCACCTCATTTGGCACGCAAAGAAGATGAGTATACCATTAGTCATTCACATGCATCCTAAGAGTATACCATCTATCATTCATCATGCATATACAACCGATAGGGATTAGTTGGCTAACATTTAATATTTCACCTCATCTCCCAGGAGAAGAAGATGAGTATACCATTTGTAACCAGCAAGAGATATCCGGTCTAGAAAACCCCTTAGTTTCTCAAGAACACTTAGCTCCGGCCATCATGCATATGCATATGGCGAGGAAAAGAGTAGCTACGGTTTGTAATAGGTTTAGACAACTGCTTGTCTGCTAAAGAACACTCGTCTCGATCCACCATGCAGATGTAGATCCAACCATCATGACGCAACCTGCCCCTCAGCGGACGGTCGCCTCCTCCAGGATCTTCAACAACTCGGCCCGAAGAGTCAATACTCTTCCAACTCCCCTCGGGAGCCTTTGTTCCCACAGGTTACTCCTTCTCGGAACTGCACTTGCGTATCGGGATATCGGTTCTCGCGATATCGCGAAACTTGCGACACGCCTTCGGGTTATCGAACACCGAGATCCCGATTCCCGATGATCAACAGTCAACCTCGGGTTATCGCCACTCGCGATTCCGAAGACCTACTTTTCCTTCCTCCGAGCTCCGAACACGCGAATGCCACGTGCGATACTCCAAGCAATCTCCGTGGGACCCGTCGTGACTCGCGCTCTCGCGGTTTCTCCGTGCTCCCTTTAGCATCGAAACTGCCGAAGTGTCGAATCCTGACTCTACAGGATCTCGTGCCACCTGTCCGCGCTCAAATCGACGGTCTCATTTAAGTTGAGAAATCACGACTCGTGATTTTGTCGTGCATGCAATACTCGCGCTCGCCAACCCCGATATTCCGATGCACGATGGCCCCCCTCCGGGTTCTGCCCGTTCTTGAAGACTTCTTTCTTCAAGAAGTTCAAGTCGTCGATTCTCTTCCTCTGGAAGAGTTCTCAGCTTTCCCACCTTTGTCCTGTGTAACTGAACCAAAGGTGATATCCCTCCTGAGCTTTGTTCCTCTGACTCCTTCAGATAACTTTCACGCACTTCCGGTGCTTGACTTTTAACCGCCTCCAACTGCGCTCCAAGACTCCCAGCTTCTGTGTGTTCAGAATCGCAGCGACCCCGGCCTTCCTTTTCTCAAACTTGCTACTGAGAATTATGTTCAACCTGCACTCACCTGCACGGTCCAAACAACCCAATTCACTCCAGGAAAAAGGAGAACAAGAGTTTAACTGTAGATCCTCCTCAACACACTCTATGCGGAGTAATTCGACTGCACTCTATGCAGGAATCTCCCGGCTCAACCAGAGAAACAATTGAACCTCATTCACTCATTCTCTCAGGTTTCGAACCTGATATGCAATCACATAAGCAACATATAAAAGATAAGCATATAAAGAAGCAAGTATGCAACAAAGTAACATCAACAGCACAAAGAACTCAAACGCAGCCATGGAATTGAATCAAGAGTCCCTTCTATTAATTCAATCTATACATGGGGTTTCTTCACGAATTCTCTGCTCTATTCTCTCTTGCTCTCTATGCTAATGCTGAATAATCTGAATGAGAATGATACAATGTACAAAGGAGGGTGCCTATATTCTGTTTTCCCTATTGAAAGCTAAAACTGTCTAATCTACAGTTAATTCCTATCTAACAGCATTAAACTATTAAATGCCTTCCTATCTATAATATATTACAAGTGCGCCCGGCTTTAAATGCTTTCATTTAAATGACGGCGCAACAAATTTCCAAAGTGATTCGGAAATCATATGTGCTGGCGCTGTCCAGTTGTTCCTTTGCCTCCGCGCGCTGGCTCGTTTGATCAAAATGTGGATTCTCCTGCATCATACTCCTCGGCTCAAAAGATTTCATGGGATCCTGTCCATGAGCTCCTGTACAGTCTGCCCATTTTTCAAAATCACTGCTTCTATCTCCCAACTGGCATCCTCCACTGGGTGATCTTTCCATTTCACCAGGTATTCAAAATACTGCTTCCTCCTGGTCTTCTTTCCAACTCGTTTATCCAGTATGCACTCCATCTGCGGTTTTTGTGCAACTGGTAATTGTTTCTGCCACTGAATCATTGGTTCCTCAGTTCCAGTGTTTGCTTCATTAGCCCTGTAGGGGTATAAATCCGAAATGTTGAAAATCGGAGATATCCCGATGCCTTCCGGCAACTCAAGCTCATATGCATTTTCCCCGAACTTTTTCAAAATTTTGCACGGTCCAATCTTTTTCATTTTGAGATTGTTATACGTTTCCCTTGGGAACCTCTCCTTCCTCAAATGCACTAGAACCATGTCTCCAACTTCAAACTGAAGCTGCCTCTTCCTCTGATCGGCTCTGCGCTTGTATTCCTGATTCGATTTTTGCAATCGCTGCTTCACCTGCGTGTGAAATTCTTGCATTGCTTCATCGAATTCTTCATCTCTCGCGCTGCTAGTTTCAGCCTGTTCTGGCTCCCTGAGCTCAGACACTCCTCTCGGCTGTGTTCCATATAAAATTTGAAACGGACTCTTACCTGTACTCTGATTCACAGAATCGTTGTACGCAAACTCGACCTGTGGTAAGATCTGATCCCAACTGGTGTGATGCTCCACCACTAGGCTCCTCAACAGATCCCCCAAAATTCTATTGACCACTTATGTCTGCCCATCTGTCTGCGGATGGTAAGCAGAACTGAATGCTAAGTCATTCCCCAGCTTCTTCCATAGCGTCCTCCAAAAATGACTTATGAATTTGGTATCCCGATCCGAGACTATGCTTCTCGGCAATCCATGCAATCGGACAATCTCTTTGAAAAATAAATTGGCGATGTGGGTCGCATCGCTCATCTTATGGCACGGGATAAAATGTGCCATCTTTGAGAATCTGTCCACCACAACAAAGATGGAATCAACTCCTCGTTGTGTTCTCGGCAACCCCAACACAAAATCCATACCGATTTCCTCCCACGGCCTTTCGGGTATAGGTAACGGCTGATATAACCCTGTGTTCTGCTTGCGGCCCTTTGCATGCTAACATATTCTGCACCTGCCAACAAATCTCCTAACATCTGTGTGCATGCCTAGCCAAAAATATGACTCACTCATCTTGGAAAACGTTTTTTCATGCCCGAAATGACCTGCTAGTCCACCGCTGTGCTTTTCTCGTACCAAATTCTCTCTCATAGAGCAATCTGGAATGCACAATTGATTTCCCTTGAACAACAATCCATCTTGGATCAGGTAGTCAATCCATGGACTCCTATCCCTGAGAACTGGGTTCTCGGCCGCTTCGTATGCTTCCCCGAAATCAGCATCGCCTGCATACATATCTTTCGGGTTTTCAAAACCCAAAGTCTTGACCCTGAATTCCTGCAGCAACAAGCATTTTCTACTCAAGGCGTCCACCACCTTGTTTTCAGTCCCTGAAATGCGCTTTATGACAAAGGTGAAATTCTGCATGTACTCCACCCATTTCGCATGCTTTTGATTCAGCTTTTCCTGCTGACTCACGAACTGTAACGCATGATTATCACTGTACAACACAAATTCTTTGGGTATGAGATAATGCCTCCACTTCTTCAATGCATGGATGATGGCATAGAATTCTTTGTCATACGTGGAGTACTTTAGCTTGGCATCATCCAGATTCTCGTTGTAGTATGCCACAGGTCTATCATCCTGACTTAAGACTCCCCCAACAGCATACCCACTGGCATCGCACTTCACCTAGAAAGTCTTCCGAAAATCAGGCAGCACTAACACTGGCTGCTCGGTTATCTTTCGCTTCAAAAAATTGAAGCTCCTTTCAGCCTCGGCTATCCACTGAAAAATTTTATGCCGCTTTTTCACAGTGTCCATCATGGCGGCACTGATTCCACTAAAATTTCGAATGAATTTTCTGTAGAAGCTTGCCAAACCATGGAAGCTCCTTACCTCAAAAACATTTCTTGGTGATGGCCAATTCCTGATTACTTCAACCTTCTCAGGATCCATCTTCAATTCATTTGTCGAAATTACAAAACCCAAATAAATGAGTTCGGTCTGCATGAATGAGCACTTCTTCAAATTAATCAACAACTTCTCCTGCTGTAGCCTTCTCATCACAATGACTAAGTGTTTTAAATGCTCAGCCTTGGTTTTGCTGAAAATCAGTATATCATCCAGGTACACCACAAATTTGCCAATGAATTCCCGTAGGACTTCATTCATCAGCCTCATAAAAGTGTTGGGTGCATTTGTCAAGCCAAATGGCATGACCATCCATTCGTACAAACCCTCGTTTGTTTTGAATGTTGTTTTCCATTCATCTC
>ML776861.1:1743332-1759684 GCA_009831015.1 Picea engelmannii | reverse complement strand
TCACCTGTGATTTTCCATCGCATTTCCTCACTAAGGATAACACCAACAACATCATCAAATTTTAAAGTATTTGAACCAGAGACAGAGTTACTTCTAGCCATGACCAGGTCATTCCAGCTTTCTGGAAATGAGAACAAGATTAGAAGAGCCCTAACCTCATCATCAAAGTCCACTTTTATAGAACTTAGTTGATTAGTAACCGTATTAAATTCATTTAAATGATCTACAACAGACCCACATTCTGACATCTTCATATTAAATAATCTCTGCATTAGAAATACCTTATTGGATGTCGAGGATTTTTCATACAGTTTAGCCAACGCGTCCATCAGATCCTTCGTTGTCTTCTCTTTCGAAATATCGAAAACCACCGATGCTGCCAATTTCAGTCGTATCATTCCTAGAGCCTTTATGTCAAGAATCTCCCATTCTTCATCCTTCATGGCCGTCGGCTTCTTTGCTACTCCACCCAATGGTAGGAATAGATCCTTCTTATATAAATAATTTTCCATCTGCATCTTCCATAACTGGTAGTTTTGGCCGTTAAATTTCTCGACCCTAAACTTTCCATCTTCCGACATTGCTCCCACTCGAACCAGGAACCCTCTTTTCCTATGAGTTACATTTCACTTTGATACCAGTTGTTAGAAAAACAGGACTGTGGAGCAATAACATAAAACAAATGCAGAAACAAAACACAGAAGATAAACAATACAATAGAGACACAGATTTACGTGGTTCACCCAGTAAGGGCTACGTCCACCAGAGAAATTGCCAGGTCCTTCCTTTATTATTATCCAGCAAATGAAGGGATACAACCTATAGAAAAACCTGTTGTAACTTCCTCATCTTTGTCTCATAGCCTCCTCTCTCAGAATACAATACTCACCATAATGCATAGTCGCAATACATTTCCCTCATAACAAAAGGTTGCCTTCTAGGGAAAAAAACCCTAACATAATTTCTACCATTAGATCTGCGACCTTATAATGAACGGTCCAGATTTACAATGAAATTACAATGTGCATTTACAAGGAAAATTTTCCCTCGGGGGCTTCGCCCCCGAACCCCCTAGCTGGGGGGATAGCCCCCCCAGATCCCGCAGAGGGGGTACCCCCCCCCTCTGCACTCCCCTGCGTGGAAGAGTGTACATACTTCTGGGGTGTATAGTCTTCGTGGGGTATAAACATGGCTGAAAGCAAGGACCTATGAATCAAGAAGATAATCAGGATCCACAACCAACATACCTTAGATCCGAGGTCCTATGGGTGCTTCTGAGTCAAGGCATAGGAAACAGAATAATTGTGTCGGGTCTTCCTAGACAAATATTGATTTTACTCTCGGTGATGATCTAACCCTATCAGGGGTGGTAGAAATGGAAAATAAAACCCTAGTATAGAAAGCCTACTGTTGTCAATTTAGTGAGAAGACACTAAAATCTTGGGTTGTGTAAAATTGGGATACGATCTACAACCCTCCCGCCAAAATCAGTCATTTGTCTAGAGGTTGGTTCATGCTTGTCTTTTCAGAAAAATCTCAAGCATCGGTGGTACTTCAAAAAAGTTGGTTCATCGACTCTTCTCTAATCCTTTTGAAGCTTTAGAACCCTACCTTTGACGCTACAAGCGAAAGATTGGAAACCATACCCATCTGGGTACGGATGTCAAACCTTCCCCCTCATATTTGGAATGAAAAATGTTTTCAAGCTATTGGGAATCATTTGGGAGAATTTTTAGTTACAAATATGGGTTTCATAGATTCCAGGGAGATGTCGGTAGCAAGGATTCTAGTGTTATTAAACATTAGAGAAGGGCTAAAGGAATTTCTTAATTTGATGGATTTGGAAAGGACTAGAGTCCAAACCCTAGATTATGAAGGAGTACATTTCCGTCGCAGGAGGTGCCACGAGTATGGGCACATTGTTAAGGATTGCAAATACACTATGAAGGATCGCAGAAATACTCGGTCTTCTTCAGAGAACAGAGTGGACGAAGGGCTTCTTGCCTCTTTGAGCGCCATCACTCCCTCTTCAAGGTCATCCATAGGGGATACTACTCCAAGTGACCCAACAACGTCATAGATAGTGGAAGCGGAGGCAGCGACTACACAAGAGGGTGACTCTTTGGTGTTAGTCCTAGCTGGGAGAGATGTGTCGACACCAGAAGCCTGTTCAGAGGCCATTCCACAGTTTTTTATCAACAACCTTTTGGGTATGCATCTTACTATTTCCTAATCAGTAAATGGATTTTTTTAAGATTTTAGTTTTACTTGTTTGGACGGTGGTCGTTCCCCCCAGATTCTTCCCTCTTCAATCCTTTCAGCCTTAATCCCTCCCCTCAAGCCCCCGAAATCACCTACCCAGTCTCCACCCAACATTGTCTTTAGTTCAGGCTCCCCTCCTGGATCCCCAATTTCCCAACCACCTGAGGATTCATCCTCCGAGGAGTCTGAGGATTCAATCATTCATTGTAAAATCTTCAACAGAACAGTCTCCATTCCAAACTCACATCACAGAGGACTGGGTCCAAATCCATAGATTTAGAAAACAAAAAAGGGACGAGGTAGAAACTCCCATCTCTTCAAGGCACAATCCAGAGCACTGGTCGACATTGCTTCTGGAAGACAAAATTCAATTGTTGGGGCGTTTAGAGAAACAAAAAACTTGATAGGGGTTCCCCCATGAAACTTCTTACCTTAAATTGCAGGGGTTTGGCGAGTTCCCCAAACAAATATGCACTAAAGAAGTTGGTTTTGGCAAACCAACCGGATTTTTTTCTTTTACAAGAAACTCTAGTAGAAAGAGACACGACTACCAAGATTCTTTCCTCCCTCTTCCCAGGATGGTCTTTTGTGGGTCTCGATTCCAGAGGTAGATCAGGAGGCTTAGTCATTGGATGGAGAGATCAAAGCACCAAACTTTTAAACTCATGGGAATTTGACTCGGGCTTAGGGGGATATTTTCTGGTGGAAGGGATCGGAAAGGAGCTCAGATTCATTAATGTTTACAACCCTCATACAAACCGGAGCACCTTTTGGGTAAACCTGCTTGGTAAATATATTTTGAAGAATGACCTCCTAATATTGGGGGGAGATCTAAATTTATCTTTGGGGGAAGTTGAAAGTTGGGGCCCCTCAGCCCACCCAGACAACCAAGCACTTTTATTCAATCACCTCCTAGCCTTGTATTGCAAAAAGGTTGGATCATTTTTTGATCTTCGAACCTTTAGCGATGCTTCCTTTCCAATTTTGTTAATGGATTGGTAGTGGAGGAAAATCAAATCATTCCCCATTTTGGTTTGAAATGGAAGGATTCCCTCAAAAGCCAGCAGCCCATTTTAAATTCAACTCCTCTTGGTTGAAAGATGAAAGTTTTCAAAAGTTGGTCAAGTCAAATTGGACTAACATAAGGGATACAAAAGTAACTCTAGTAGGTATTCAATTTGCATCAAATCTTAAAAGAATAAAAAAAATGACTATCCCTTGGGCAAAAGAAAAACAAAAATTAGAGGAACATGAGCTCCAAAGAATTGAGGATCAGTTGAGGATTATACAAGATGATTCAAAGGCAAGGTTCATGACAGATTTGGCTTGCAAAAAATTGAAAAGGCTGGAAGCCAGATGTAGACTAGTGCTCGCAGAACAAGAGGAAACATGGAGGCTAAAAAGCAGAGCTATATGGTTAGAAAACAAATATGAAAATACAAAACAATTTCAATCTTATGAAAAAAGGAGGAAAGTTGAAAACACCATATGGAGTTTAAAGGACCAGGAGAGAAAATCCATTACTTCCTTTGAAGGTCTAGAAAATATGGGCAAAAACCACTTTCAGTCTTCATTCGAAGCGGACAAGAATGTAAATATCACAGAAATCATAAAGTTGGCTTTATATCTCCCAAGTTTTGTGAATGAAGAAGGGAATCAAGATTTATTTGTCGAAGTCACGGAAGAGGAGGCCAAAGAAACTCTACAAAGCTTCCAGAAGGATAAAATCCCTGGTCCAGATGCATGGACAATAGAATTATTCAAGGGGTTTCTAGATCTTATTGGAACAGATCTATTAAACTTTATCGAGGAATATCGTATCAAGGGTATAATTCATGGACCCTTCAATACTACTTGTATCTCCCTCATTCCTAAGGTAAATGATCCTCAGACTTTTGATCACTTCAGTCCAATCTCATTGTGTAATTGTATCTACAAAATTCTTGCCAAAATCATAGCTCGTCGACTAAAGTATTTTCTATAGGAGGCCATTTCCAAGGAACAATTTGGGTTTTTAGAAGGGCGACAGATACATGAGGCAATAGGGGTAGCTAAAGAAGTTCTACATAGACTTAAGACTACAAGATCAAAGGGAGCAATCCTAAAAATTGATCTTTCAAAAGCCTATGATAGAGTGAACTAGGCATATATCTATCTTCTTCTTACTCACCTCATTTTTCAAGTCCCATTTATAAAATGGGTGATGGAATGCATCTCCTCGGTCTCCTTTGCAGTTCTCATCAATGGGGTAGCCTCCCCCTTTTTCATTTCATAAAGGAGTCCGCGTCAAGGTTGTCCCTTGTCCCCTTTAATTTTCCTTCTGGTGGTCGAAGGATTGAGTAAAGATATAGATTCAGTGGCCATGGTAGGGAATTTTCAAGGAATACTAGTTGCACCAGGGATGAGGATCACTCATCTCTTATTTGTGGATGATGTTCTTATTTTTGTAATGGGGGAGTTGAAGATGCAGAAAATCTGGATGACATACTATCGTCATTCTGACTGGCCACAGGGATGATAATAAATGATCAAAAATCAACCATCACTACTTATGAGATGGATGCAGAGGAATTGGCAGTATATCAGAGATTTTTTCCCTTCACTTTTCAAGATATTTCAGAAGGACTAAAATATTTGGGTTTTTAGTTAAAATCGAACAGTTATAGGAAAGAATATTGGAAATGGTTGATAACTAAATTAGAGAAAAGATTAAATGGATGGAGCTTTAGATGGTTATCTAGAGAAGGTAGACTCACTCTAACCAAATCCATTTTGGAAGCCATACCAATTTATTGGATGTCTCTAGCATGGATCCCAAAATGGGTGCTAGAAAAAAACAGAAGGATCTGTGCTCATTTCAATTGGTCTGGGATTGGAGATAAGTATACTCAGCCATGGGAAAAGTGGGAAAATATAGCAATGCCAAAAGCTTTGAGAGTTTGGGGGCTCAAAAACATTTTCTTGTTTTCCAAGGCCCTTATAGCAAAGGCTTGTTGGAGGCTCATTTCAGTATCCAATTTGTGGTCTCTTGTAGTCTCACAAAAATATATCTCCCCGGCTTCAATTGAAGATTGGATCAGAAACCCAAACAAATATGCAAGAAATGGTTCAATTATTTGGAAAGCGATGATCTCCTCATTCTCAATGGTCGAGGATAGTCTTGCATGGAGGGTGGGTAAATGAAATCATCTTCATACTAAATTTGATCCATGGCCAGGGTGTGGGAATTATCATATTCTTCCGGAAGACCTAAATGACCAGCATCACATGCAAGGTATATTCTACCTCTCTCATCTAGTTGATCCTCTTACAACAAATTTATGGAATCAAGGATGAAAAAATGCTACTTTGCTAGGATTAAATGGGATTCATGCGGATCCGATGAGAAACTATATTGTAGCACTCAGAAGAGGACATATTAGACTCACATATAGGGAAGATGAATTAGTGTGTCAGAAAGATCCCATAGGATTTTATACTCCAAAAGCGGGTTACATAGCTATGAATATAGACCCATTACAAAAAAATCCCAAATGGTGGTGGAAGGGCCTTTGGAAGATGAAATTCCCTCAAAAATCCAAAATCTTTATGTGGGAAGCCTTGAAAAATCGAATTCCAACTTGGGAAGTCACGATTAAGCGTCAGATAGAAGGTCCAAGGAGATGCCCTCTTTGTAAAAATGCAAATGAATCCACCTTCCATATTCTCATCACATGTCCTTTCACCATGAAAGTATGGACATAAATATCCAGTAGTCTAGGCAGAATTGCATATGGAATGAAGATTCTCTGGAGCTGGCTTGGAAGAACTGGACATGTGACCCAAGAAATAAGGAGATAAAATCTCTCCCACTCCTAATAAGCTAGGAAATCTGGCTAGCAAGGAACACAAGAATTTTTAAGGAAAAATCTTCAATTCTAGAAGTAATTGTATCATAAAGCCTATCAATCCTATCCCATTATCCCCAGTCCAAAGATGCACCAGCGTTACGGGTAAGGCAACAAGAGGTTATAGACTCATCAAAACCTTGGGCGTTTTTCGATGGAGCCTCTCATAACTCCAATTGTGGAGGAGGATTTGTTCTATACTTATTAGACAAACATAGTTTTAATTTAAAAACGGGATTGGGCAGGGGGACACATAACTATGTTGAACTCATGGCGTTGAAGCTTTTACTTTTTTTCACCAAAGAAAAAGGAATTCAAATTTTTGGAGACTCTATGAATGTCATTAATTGGACAAGAAAACATCAAACCTGTCACGGTATTTTTCTTTGTCTTATTTTGGAGGAAATCTTTAGACTGTTGGACACTTTCAATATTGTGGTTATCTCTCATGTATACAAGGACATGAACTTGGTAGCGGATTCATTGTCCAAAGAAGGATTGCAACTCTCTGAGGGACAATGGCACATTATTGAAACAAAGGGGGAAGACACAAATGTCTTGTATCATAGGCCCTTTATAGAAGATCAAGGGCACTTGCAGGACTGAAGACGTTTTGACGGAATTCCTCTTAAAACAAGTTTTGATCAGCGCTACTTTTCACTATTTCGGCATTTTCATGGATACTTTTCTCTTTTTCTACATAGAATATTGTTCATAAATATTATTATACATCAACACTACTTTGGTTGGAGATTATGAACAGATATCGGATATCAACAAAGGGTAGATAGAAACCACAAAGGTTGTGGTTTTATTTTTGTATATAAAGGACTCATATTATGTAGATAGTATTTGTACACCTTGTTCTTGGTGTGATTTTGTAATTTGCAATGGTAGATAAGGAAAAGTGGGCTTTCAATAGCCAAATACTTTCCTAGTTCTTACACACACTTTTGGTGTGTTGTGCTCCGGAAGCACCTACAAAATGTAATTTTGTCTCTTACAAGGAATAAAATTACGCTTTTTTCTAAGGAAATTAAAATAATGTATTACTTATTGTATTTATACTTTAGCAATGTATTAATTAATTAATACAATGTAACATTATTAATTTATTAATACTTTAATAATGTATTACTACTTTATTAATGTATTTATATTTTATTAATGCTTTAATGTATAAATACTTTGGTAATATATTAATTAATAATGTATTAATGTATTGATTAATTAACACATTACAACATACATTAATGTATCGATATTTTATTAATGTTTAAAGTCTATGGAGGTAAATTCTACGGAAGTGTTATTAGTCTCCCATGATTGAAGTGGAAGGTAAGATTGATAACCAATCCATAGAAATTTTAATTGATTATGGAGTTAGACATAGTTACATAAACCATAACATTGTTGAAATATTTCACTTACAAAGGAGAAAGAATGAGAAATATTGGTTAGTTCAATTTGCCATGGGGGCTAAAAGGGAAACCAATGAGCTAGTTAAGGATTTATCAATAGACATGAATGGACTCGGCACAAAGATAGATGTGAACATCATACCATTGGGTTCATGTGATTGTCTAATTGGAATGGATTGGTTGGAAAAAATACCATGTTGTTCTAGACTGTTACAACAAGACAATCACTTGTCTTGATGAGGTAGGACAACAAGTCCAAGTTCAAGGCATTCCAAGAGTTGTAGTTGTTAGAAAATTTTCATCTGGGCAGCTGAAAAAGAGTTTCAAGAAGGCATGCTAGATTTTTGCATCCCATATGGAAGAGGCAACCAAAGATAAAGTGGAAAGCATTGAATACCATCTCATCTTCAGGTATTTTAAATATGTTTTTTATGGAAATCCCAGGACTGCTTCCAAAAAGAGACATTGATTTATCTATTGTTTTGGTGTCAAGAGGTGCCCCAATGTCAAAGACACCTTACAGAATGGTCACACCATAATTGAAAGAGTTGCAGATGCAGCTTGAAGAGTTGTTAAATAAGGGGTATATACGCCCAAGTGTGTCACTTTGGGGAGCCCCAATGCTATTTGTGAAGACGAGAGACAAAACTTTAAGGTTGTGCATTGATTTGAAACAATTGAATTGTTCTCTTTTAAACTCGGGAGGTACTCCGCATGTTTGGTCTTGTATGCGGATGTAACCTTATGTTTACACTACTAGGCACTTAACTTTGTAATGGGTTTTTATAAAGTTGTAAAGTGGTTCTTTTATTAAAGTGACTTTTTAATAAAGTGTACCTTCTAATTTTAAAGTGACTTTATTTCATAAAGTGAACTTATGTAATAAAGTGAAATGTACTTTAATATTTTAAGTGATTCATTTTGGAGGGAATGAATCATGACCCTTGATCTTCAAAAAGGAAAAATTAGATCTTGGCCTTTGGATTTAGGTTTGGGAAGGTGAAAATACACTTTGGAGGGAAAATGTCATTTTCATATTTATAAAAGAATGCATTGGGTAGTGTGCAAGACACAAGTGAAGGAGATTGAGATAGATATTTTGAGAGAGCTTGAGAGACGAAAGTGAGCAGCTTGGTGGGCACATTTCCCAAGACAAAGTGAGCACAAACCCCAAGGGAAACTTTTTGTGTGAGTGTTGTTCTCATTTGATGTTGTTGGGTCATACTGTACAGATCGGTACAGTCCGTACAACAAGGAGAGAGGGCATGATTTTCGAGGTGGCTTCTTGGCAAGAAAATCGAGGTTGTTTAGTGGGTTTTATTTATGTTGTTGGGTCGTACTGTGCAGATCGTACAACATACTTTTGGCATGGTTTTCTAGGCATTGTTTTTTAGGAGTTCGTGGAGTTATACGGATTTGGGCACGAATTTCAAGACAAAATTTTGTGGGGGACAATTTGGTGTTGTGAGGTATTTTTTCTTGGCTAGAAATTGTGAGTTTGTTCTTGATATGTACTTTCCTGAAGATGAATAATAAAATCTCTCTCTCTCTCTCTCTCTCTCTCTCTCTCTCTCTCTCATTGGGGTTCCCCACATTGGGGTTTTCCCTGGCATTTGCCTAAATTTCTGAGTTTTTCATGGGATATTGAATGTTGTCCATTGTGTTTATTTTCGCTACATATTTTCTTAGCAATGAGCGTTTATTCTTATGGAAATTTTTGTATGTGGGTTTGAGACATTTTGGAAGTTCATGCAAGACAGTTATCTCTAGGTTGCTAAGTGTTTGACAGAATATTAGCTTGCTGATTTTTGTCATTAAAATTAACATGGTATCAGAGCTTGGTCTCTAAGTGACAGTGAACAATGAGATTTTTGGGCAAAGTTGAAGGGGGGGAATTTGTGATTTTTTTCCTTGAGTTGTGACATGGAATAAGGCTGCAAGAATTAGATTTGAGGATCGGTTGGATGGCATTTCCAACTAATTGCAGTGGAAGGTCTGGATGTCAGTTGTTCTCAAGGAGAACAAGATTTGGAACTATGTCAACTCTATTGTTGTGGCTCCCGTAGCAGACCATGTTTCTTTGGACTTGCATGAGGTCAAGGAGGTCAAGGCTCAGAGGATTATTCTGGATGGGATGAAGGATAACCTTATCCCACACTTGGCCGAGAAGAAGACAACCAAAGAGATGTGAGATGCACTTAAGAACTTATTTGAGGCGAAGAATGAGAACTGAAAGATGGTCTTGAAGGCTAAGTTGGACAATACTAAGATGGGGAAGGAGGAGAGTGTTTCTTCTTATCTTACCTGGGTAGCTCAAGTGAAAAATGAGTCGGATTTTGTTGGAGAGGTCATATCGGATTCACAGTTGGTCAGGATAGCCTTGAAAGGCTTCACCAAAGAATGGGAAGTCTTTGTGAAGTGTATCATGGGTCGTGAGCATCTTCCATATTTGAGCAGACTGTGGGATGATTTCACTCAGGAGGAGATCCGGGAAGGATCTCATAGGAGTGAACAGAAGACAAATGGAGCTGATGAGAATGTTGTTCTTGCTACAAAGAGAAATAAGAAAGGAAGTTTCGGGAGGGACTTGAGTAAATTCAAATGTTATTGTTGTAACCAGTTGGGGCACCTTGCTTCTCATTGTCCTGAGAGGAATAAGAAGAAGAAGGAACCAGAGGGGCCATAGACAGTTGTTATAGCAACCATGGAGGACTTTGCTTCCAAGTTTGACAAGGAATTTTCTTTGGTTACCCTAGTTTCCAGTGTCAGTAACGGAGGATTTGTAGGTGATATCAGATGGTTTGTGGATAGTGGAGTCTCTTGCCACATGACGAGAATCTGCCAAGTATTCCTTAATATCACAGAGACAGGTCCTGACCGACAGGTGGTAAATGAAGGTGGTATTGTACGAGTTGTACGTGGAGTTGGAAGGGTCAGTCCAACTCGAGTATGGAGGATTCTTGGAGCTTGATGGAGTTCTCTTTGTTCCAAGGTTGAGGGTTAACTTGCTCTCAGTCTCACCCTTGGAGGATGTAGGATATTGCACATTGTTCAAGAGGGAACATGTCTTTATCTACAATGAGGGAGTGGACCCGGTGGAACTACAGATCATCGATGATCGGGTGAATAGGTTGTATATGTTGCAAGGACAACCTTCAATGTATGATTCAACGTCGAATGAGGAGCATGAGGAGGCTCTTGAGACTGTGGTGGCGCCAAGGATTCAGTCTTGCATTTCGAGAGAAGAGAGCGAGTCTCTTCTGAGCACTGGTAGGAGGATCAACCAGTGTGGTCAAACCAATGCTCAGGATGGAGTGGATTCTTCAAGGAGCTCAGGGTTCTGGGTAGTTTCCAGGAGAAGATCGTCTAGTTCGATTTTTGTGCAAGTGTTGAGGATAGCTCCAGGTTCAAAGGGAGCTCCTACATAGCACAGTTTGATGGGACCAGATGATGGAGATGGCAGTGAGTACATCCCTCACTAAGAGGGAGTATTTTCTTTTTAGCTCGGGAGATACTCCGCATGTTTTGTCTTGTATGCGGATGTAACCTTATGTTTACACTACTAGACACTTAACTTTATAATGGGTTTTTATAAAGTCGTAAAGTGGTTCTTTTATTAAAGTGACTTTTTAATCAAGTGTACCTTCTAATTTTAAAGTGACTTTATTTCATAAAGTGTACTTATGTAATAAAGTGAAATGTACTTTAATATTTTAAGTGATTCATTTTGGAGGGAATGAATGTTGAAAAAGGAAAAATTTGATCTTGGCCTTTGGATTTAGGTTTGGGAATGTGAAAAGACACTTTGGAGGGAAAATGTAATTTTCATATTTATAAAAGAATGCATTGGGTAGTGTGCAAGACACAAGTGAAGGAGATTGAGAAAGATTTTCTGAGAGAGATTGCAAGAGGAAAGTGAGCAGCCTGGTGGGCACATTTCCCAAGACAAAGTGGGCACAAATCCCAAGGAAAATTTTATGTGTGAGTGTTGTTCTTATTTGTTGTTGTTGGGCCTTATTGTATGGATCTGTACAGCAAGGAGAGAGGGCATGATTTTCGAGGCAACTTCTTGGCACAAAAATCGAGGTTGTTTAGTGGGTTTTCTTGTTTCTATTGGGTCATACTGTGCAGGTCGTACATCATACTGTTGACACGGTTTTCTAGTCATTTTTTTTTAGGAGGTCATACAGTTGTACGGATTTGGGCATGAATTTCAAGACAGAATTTTGTGGGGGACAATTTGGTGTTGTGAGGTATTTTTTCTTGGCTGGAAATTGTGAGTTTGTTGTTGATATGTACTTTCCTGAAGCTGGATAATAAAATCTCTCTCTCTCTCTCTCTCTCTCTCTCTCTCTCTCTCTCGTTGGGTTTCCCCGCATTGGGGTTTTCCCTGGCATTTGCCTAAATTTCTGAGTTTTTTATGGGCTATTGAATGTTGTCCATTGTGTTTATTTTCGCTGCATATTTGCTTAGCAATGAGTATTTCTTCTTATGGAAATTTATGTATGTGGGTTTGAGACATTTCGGAAGTTCATGCAAGACAGTTATCTCTAGGTTGCTAAGTGTTTGACAGAATATTAGCTTGTTGATTTTTGTCATTAAAATTAACATGAATAAGGTCACCATAAAGAAAAAAATACCTTGCCAAGGATTGATGATCTATTTGATCAAATGAAAGGTGAAAGAATATTTTCCAAGATTGACTTGAGGTAAAGCTATCATCAAGTGAGAATAAAATAAGAATACATCATCAAGACAATGTTCATAACAAGATACGCGCATTATGAATTTATGGTAGTGTCATTTGGGCCATCAAATTCCCCAGTTGTTTTTATGTGCCTGATGAATGGAGTGTTCAAGGAATACCTAGATAAGCTTGTGATTGTGTTCCTAGATGATATACTCATATAATCAAATATAAAAGAATAACATGAGTAACAATTGAGAATGGCGCTAAAATTTTTAAGTGAGCACAAGTTGCATGCCAAGCTAAGTGCATCTCTTATCAAAAGAAGATTCACTACTTGGGACATATTATTTCATCCAAAGAAGATAGAGGCCATTAGAGGATGGCTAGCACCAATAAATGTGATAGAGTTCATATCATTCATGGGTATTTCTGGTTATTACTGGATATTCATAAAAATATTCTCAAAGATTGCAAGCCCAATCACTTATTTACAAAAGAAGGAAGTGAAATTTGAATGGACTTCCAAGTGTGAAGAGATATTTTAACAGCTGAAAGACATCTTGACAATTGTGTCAATCTTAAATATTGCAAATCCAAGAATATTTTGTGTTGTGCACTGATGCGTGCAAGGAAGGGCTTGGTGGATTCCTCACTCAAAAGGATTGTGGTGTGTTATGAGTCCCGAAAATTAAAAGAGCATGAGAGGAATTATGCCATGCATGACTTGGAAATAGTAGTCATTAATCATGCATTAAAAATGTGGAGACATTACCTCATGGGGAGAAAATTTGAGCTAAGGACAAACCATTATGGTCTAAAACATTTGTTTGGAAAACCCACATTAAATGATAGAGAAACCAGATGGCCTTTGAAATTAAACATATCAAAGGAAAAGAGAATCAGGTGGCTAATGCACTCAGTAGAAGAGCACACAAGATGCATATTGCAACCACCATCATGTATAGGACAGATCTGAAAGATAAAATTATTGAAGCAACAAATTTAGATCAACATTATTTAAAAATAAAAGAAACGATATAGCAAGGTAATTTACAGCAGAAATTTAAATATTATGAGTTGCAAGAGGATGGAATCCCCATGTACAAAGGAAAGGTATATGTGTCAAATGCGAGAGAGATGAAAAATACGATGTTGAAGGAAATGCACAATGTGCCTTATGTTGGGAACCTAGGATATCATAAATCAATTGCAGCTATAAGAATCCAATACTTTCGGCTGAGAATGAAAAAAGAGGTCATTGATTACATAGCCAAATTCCTAGAATTTTGGAAGGTGGAGACATAACATAGACATCCAGCTAATATTTTATAGCCATTGCTTATTCCAGAGTGGAAAAGGAAATTCATGGTTACATTTGATTTTATTACAAAGCTACCTAGAACAATGAAGCAGCATGATTCCATCATGGTAGTGGTGGATAAATTGACTAAGGCTGCACATTTTATTCCAGTAAAGGCCACACCCAAGGAAACAAATATTGTAGAGATCTGCATGAAAGAAATTTCCAAGATACATGGGGTGCATAAGGCAGTAGTTTCAAATGGATATCCCAAGTTTACATCCATTTTTTGGAATAGTTTGTTCAAAGGATTTGGGAGAAATTTAATTCTCAGTACAATGTATCACCCAGAGTCTAAAGGAAAAAAAGAGCGGAACAACAAAATAATTGAATACATGCTCAGAATGTATGTGATGGACCAGCCATCAAAGCGGTCGAATCATATCCAATTAGTGGAATTTTATTACAATATTGGATATCAAGACTCATTAAAAATGAGCCCATTTGAAGCATTGTATGGTAGAAAATGTAACACACCAGTGAACTAGGATAACTATTGGATTTTTTCTTGTCATTGATTTCAAAGATAGGAGGAGACATAGTCATTAATGTCAAAGATAGGGGGAGACTATGAATGTATTTGTGAGTTGATGATATTATGTGTTAAAGAGAAGTGTCTCATTGTGTGATTCACACCAAGGAGATAAAGAATGTCCATGTACATTGATGGGCCTCTGTGTGCAAATATGATTGTGTGTTGTCAAGTTTCTACAAGTTTCCTTTGTTCACCTGGAAGACAAAGTGACTAAGAGAGAACAACCGAAGAAATTTCAAAACTACGCAGTAATGAAAAGAAGTGGCAATTGGATGCTAGAAGAGATGATCCTACAAATATAGGAGGAGATCGAAGAGCGTGAAGAAATTCAAAGAGCGTAGAGTAAGTATGGACATGTACTGAGTCTAGAATAAGAATTTTTAGGTCCAGATAACCAGATTGAGATAAAGAGACAAATCCAACATTTATGAGGAAAAAAACTATAAAGAGTTTATAATGAAAACATGAAAGCACATAGTTTAAATGTGAATGAAGAGTCATGGAACTGTGTGCAAGGAGTTAAATTTTTTTGTGAATAACTGTGAACCCGGAACATGTTAAATCCTGATTGTTCATCTCCAGAGAACAATGGTTAAGATCAAAATATTGGGGTCTGATACTTGGTGGGCCATATCATCCACGTCATCACCATGATAGCAACCTCATCAGCACCATGTGTTCAGTATGATAAGTTCCACTTCAAAGGGATTCCATGTCAGTGCCACATTAGCACCACATGTTAGTACATGTATCGATGCCACATCACCCAGTGTACGTGAAGAAGACGTTTGCATGGAAGCCACCTCATCTGCAACATCAACATAAGAGATCTGAAAAATGACTAAGTATTAAGTCATCATGGAGATAGTGAGCATGGAAGATAATCGAGAGTATGTAAATAAATGAGCGTGAACCCGCGAACCTATGATGAGATATTGAAAATAACTAGCTACCAAGAATCAGTTGGACATAGATCTTGAAAAATGACTAAGTATCAAGACATCGTAGAGATAGTGAGCATAGTGGAGAATCAAGAGTATGTGAAGAAATGAGAGTGAACATATGGACCCACGGTGAGATCTTGAAAATAACTAAGTACCAAGAATCGTTTGGACAGATATGTCTCGAGAAATGGCTAAGTATCAAGGGTGGATTGGTCAGATGAATGAGGTCATGAATAAGAGAATAACAGAGATGTCGTGGAGCGTGATGAGATATGAAAATTGGATAAGTATCAAGAATGACTAAGTATCGAGAGATCCAGCAACCCAAGAGGTCACCACTTGTCACAAATAGGATGACTTAGAGGGTAGGAGATCTGAAGGCCTAGGAGGTCACCACTTGTCATATATCAATTGACCTATAGGGTGAGCGATCTGACGGCCAAGAAGGTCACTACTTGTCATAAGATCAGACCTCCTAGAGGGTGAGAGATTCGATGACCCAAGAGGTTTCCACTTGTCACAGTTCAAACAACCTAGAGGAAGAGAGATCTGACGACTCATGGTGTCTTGTAGACCCATGGTGAAATACTTAGAAAAGTTTCTAAGTATGGGTGCAAAGTGAGTGTAGTGTACATGAAGGTGCATTCTCGAGGCCAAGAAGGTATGAAAAGATATTCCTTAGACCTGAGGAAAAATTCTTGGAAATGTGTCTAAGTATAGATACAAAATGAATGCAACAGAATGCGAAAGTGCATTCTGGAGGTTGTGGAGGTATGAAAAGATATTCCTTAGACCCATAGAGAAATGCTTGTAAATGTGTCTATGTATAGGTGCAAAATGAGTGCGGTGGAATGAAAAGGTGCATTCTGGAGGCCACAAAGGTATGAAAATATATTCTATAGACCCGTGGTGAAACCATCAATATGACATATCAAAGGCTGAGGTTGATCAGAGATCTGATCTGACGGTAGTTGTGAGATGTAGGCTTGAGCTATGTGAGACTTGGATCAATGGTTAAGATCAATTTGAGGTCCATATTAGATGGTTGTTGAGCATCGAGGGGTATTTTTTGTTTATGTTGGATGATGAGAAGATCAACGGTTGAGATATTGTTAAGAACCAAATATCAATATAGCATAGAAAAACCTCAGAAAAAGTACTCAACGCCTTGAAAAAGAGATAATTTCAGATAATAAGTCTCTTCGAGGGGGAAACCTCCTTTTACCCCACTTAAATGTTCAAGTACAAGATGA
>ML776861.1:1709289-1729444 GCA_009831015.1 Picea engelmannii | reverse complement strand
AGAGAGAGAGAGAGAGAGAGAGAGAGAGATGACATTGTTATGTGTTGAGAAGAATTTGTTCATCACATAACCATACGACATACGATGAAAATACAACATGTATGTTCATCACATAGACACTTTTTACTTAAATGTCATATCATCGCAGTGTGACGAACATAGCGTCGTCATTGTCAATATGTGAGAAACAATATGATGTTGTCGTAATTTTAAGAACATAGTCTCGTCATCAGAATGTGATGTAAATATCCACTCGTCATAATGTGATGAAAATATCTTGTCCTCATAATGTGATGAACATAGCCCCATCGTCGCACTATGATGAACACAACCATGTTGTCGCAATGTGACGAACATAGCCTTATACGATGAACATACAATGTGACGAACATAACAATATTGTCGCAATGTGACAAACATAACTACGTGTGACCTTGGTTGACCATGCCCATAGTTGTTATGGTTGACCAAGGTTGACAACGGTTAACCAAGTTTGATAGTTTTTGTCCATAAATGATCATGCATGGCCATACCCATATTGTCGCAATGTGACGAACATAACCATATTGTTGCAATGTGATGAACATAGCCTTGTCATCACAATGAGATGAATATAACCATATTGTCACAATGTGATGAACATAACATCATTGTTATCAATATGTGACAAACAATATCACGTCATTGTAGTGTTATGAACATAGCCCCATCATCTCAATGTGACACAAATATCTAGTCGTCATAATGTGATGCAAATATCTTTCCCTCGCAATGTGACGAATATATCCCCATCATCACACTGTGAAGAACATAACCATATTGTCGCAATGTGACAAACATAACCTTATATGATGAACATAACCATATTGTCACAATGTGATGAAAATAACTATGTTTTAGCTTGGTTGACGATGACCATGGTTGAATGTGGTTGACAATGGTTAACCATGTTTGAAAAATGTTGTCCATAGATGATCATGCCTGGCCATAACCATATTTTTGCAATGTGATGAACATAACCATATTATCGCAATGTGACAAACATAGTATCGTTGTCACAATGTGATGAACATAACCATATTATCGCAATGTGATGAACTTACCCTCATCATCACAATGTAATGAGCATATGTGCATCGTTGCAATGTGACTTAAATATCCTCTTTTCATAATGTGACAAACAATATCTTGTTGTCGTAATGTGATGATCATAACCATGTCATAAAAATAAATGCCTTGTCATCGCAATGTGTTGAACATATGACATATATCTTCATCACATAAATTATCATTCCTAGCCATAACCATATTATCGCTATATGGAAAACATAACCATATTGTCGTAATGAGACAAACATAGCCTCATCGTCACAATGCGATGAACATAACCATATTGTCATAATGTGACAAACATAACCTCGTCATTGCAATGTAATGAACATATATGTGTCATCGCAATGTGACGTAAATATTTTATCGTCCTAATGTGGTGAACAATGTCATGTTGTCCCATTTTGATGAACATAGCCCTGTTGTCAAAATAAATTTCCTATCGTGACAATGTGATGAACATATGACATTTATGTTCATCACATAGCCATACAAAATACAATGAGCATATGAAATTTATGTTCTTTACATAGCCACTTTTTGTTTAAATGTTCTATCATAGAAATGTGATGAACATAGCCCCATCATTGCAATAGCCCCATCATTGTCAATATGTGACAAACAATATCATGTCGTTGCAATGTGATTAATATATCCCCTTCATCACAAGGTGGCGTAAATATCCTATCATCATAATGTGCTGAAAATATCCTTTTGTCTTAATGTGAAAAACTTATCCCCTCCATTGCAATGTGATGAAAATAACCCTATTGTCGCAATGTGACAAACATAGCCTCATCGCTGCAATGTCATGAACATTGCCTCATCATTGGAATGTGATGAACATGTGATATTTATGTTCATCACATAGTCATATGACATACCATGAACATACAACATTTATGTTCATCACATAGACACTTTTTACTTAAATGTCTTGTCATCACAATGGGATGAACATAGCCTTGTTGTCACAATATCCTGATTGTCGTCAATATGTGACAAACAATATCTTATTTTTGCAATGCGATGAACATAGCCATGTCGTCCAATGTGACACAAATATCATGTCATCATAATGTGACACAAATGTCATGTCGTTGCAATGTCACAAACTTAGCCCATCCATCACAATGTCATGAAAATAACCACATTGTATCAATGAGACAAACATAGCCTCGTCGTCACAATGTCATGAACAGAGCCTCGTTGTCACAATGTTATGAAAATACCATGTTGTCATAATGTGACAAACAATTCCAAATGTCAAATTCTCAATGCCATCCATAGTCTTGGTCAACCATGGCCATGGCCAACCATGATCACCTATGGAAAACAATTGTCAAACATAGTTAATCTTTGTCAACCATGGTCAACCATAGTCAATCATGGTCATTGTCAACCATAGTGAAGGTCTATGAAAGTTATCCATGGCTAAGGTCTATGGAAGTTAGCCATGTCCATGGTTAACCATAATTAACCATGATCATGGCAATCAAAGCTCAACCACAATTAACCATGGTCATGGTCAACCATAAGGATCGATGGTCATGGTCAAGCAAGTTCATGGTCAACCATAATTAACCATGTCAACCATAGTCAACCTTTCTTTCCCAGAGTCAACCAAGGTCTACCAAAGTTAACCATCATGGTCATTATCATGGTCAACCATACGAAATAATGGTCATGGTCAACCATAGTGAACGACGACCATTGTCAATTAATCTATTAATGTATTAATACTTTAATAATGTAATATTAATGTATTACTACTTTAATATTGTAGTTATTAAGGTATTGATACTTTAATAATGTATTTATTAAGGAAGGGTCGTAGCCTATTGGAAAACCCGTGCAGTTTTGACCGTAGGGTTCAGTAGATGGTATTCAACGCGGTCAGGAGGTGAGCAATGTTTCTTGTTTTTTCCTATAGAGGCATAGATCCCCCACTATGGCCAACTACAATGGCGTGGTGGATTATTCACCCAAGCCAGGTGAATTGATGCCCTGGATGGGGATAGTTGGCAGTCCCAAACAACCCCTAACAGTCCAACTAGAGGGGGAAATACCATCGGTTTCGCATGGCAATTTCTTTTCTTAATTCCCAGGGTTCTCTGGCTTCTACCACAGGCAAGATCTAGAAGATTTTTCCTGGCTTGACGAAGTTGGGGGTTCTAGGGTAGCTTTGACATAGACTAGTCCCACGTTATCCCTTCTTGGATCAACAAACTAGTGTGGATCATATACACATCCATCCAAGGCCCCATTTTCTCCCATACAGTGTGATTTTTCTCCCGCTTCAGCTACGACAAACCTTTCCTGGTTGTTCCCGAACCCTTCGTTGTCGGTGTGTTCTCCTTCCCTTTTAAGAGAACAAGGGTTTATCTAGGTGATTCTTCCAGGCAATGGAACAATTTCCTCTACTCTAGGTCTTGAAGACTTGGTTTCTCTAGATCAAGGTGTGACGCTAGACCTATTCTACCCTTACGGGGAGTAAGCATATTTCTCGGATCAGTCAACAGCTTTTCTGGAGGGGTTTATTACAACAAATTTATGACCTTCAAATTCTAGTGAATGGGTTACAGTTTTTGGTGTGGAGTCTGGGAACAACACAGGAATACCTTAGATCTGAGGTCCTATGGGTGCTTCCAAGTCAAGGCATAGGAAACAGAATAAGTGTGTCGGGTCTTCCAAGACAAATCTTGATTTTACTCTTGGTGATTATCTAACCCTATCAAGGGTGGTAGAAATGGAAAATAAAACCCTAGTCGGGAAAGCCTATGGTCATCAATTTAGTGAGAAGATGGTAAAATCTTGGGCTATGTAAAATTGGGATGCAATCTAAAACCCTCCCACCAAAATTAGTCACTTGTCCAGAAGTTGGTTCATGCTTGTCTTTTCGGAAAAATCTCAGGCATCGGTGGTACTTCAAAAACGTTGGCTCATCGACTCTTCTCCAATCCTTTTGAATCTTTCGAACCCTACCTTCGACACTACAAGCGAAAGATTGGACTCCATACCCATCTGGGTACGGTTGTCGAGACTTTCCCCTCATATTTGGAATGAAAAATGTTTTCAAGCTATTGGGAATCATCTGGGGGAATTTTTAGTTGCAAATATGGGTTTCATAGATTCTGGGGAGATTTCGGTAGGAAGGATTCTAGTATTATTAAACATCAGAGAATGGATAAAGTAATTTCTTAATTGGACGGATTTGGAAAGGAATAGATTCCAAATCCTATATTATGAAGGAGTACATTTCCATTGCAGGAGGTGCTATGAGTATGGGCACATTGTTAAGGATTGTAAATCCACTATGAAAGAGCGCAGAAATATTTGGTCTTCTTCAAAGAACAGAGTGGACGAAGGCCTGCTGGCCTCTTTGGGCGTCAGCACTCCCTCTTCGGGGTCATTAATAGGGGGTACTACTACAAGTGACCCAACAGTGTCACAGATAGTGGAAGCAGAGGCACCGACTACACAAGAGGGTGACTCTTTGGCATTAGTCCCATTTGGGAGAGATGTGTATGCATCTTACTATTTCTCTATTAGTAAATGGATTTTTTTAAGATTTTAGTTTTACTTGTTTGGGCGGTGGTCATTCCCCCCAGATTCTTCCCTCCTCAATCCTTTCGGCATTAATCCATCCACTCAAGCCCTCGAAATCACCTACCCAGTCTCTGCCCAACACTGTCTTTAATTCGGGCTCCCCTCCTGGATCCCCAATTTCCCAGCCACCTGAGGATTCATCCTTCGAGGAGTCTGAGGATTCAATCATTTCTTATAAACTCTTCAACAGAACAATATCCATTCCCAACTCACATCACAGAGGACTGGGTCTAAATCCAGATATTTAGAAAACAAAAAAGGGACAAGGTAAAAACTCCCATCTCTTCAAGGTACAATCCAGAGCACTAGTCGACACTGCTTTTGGAAGACAAAATTCAATTGTTTGGGCGTTTAGAGAAACAAAAAACTTGGTAGGGGTTCCCCCATGAAACTTCTTTCCTTCAATTGCAGGGGTTTGGCGAGTTCCCCAAAACAATATGCACTAAAGAGGTTGGTTTTGGCAAACCAATCAAATTTTGTTCTTTTACAAGAAACTCTAGCAGAAAAAGACACGATTACCAAGCTTCTTTCTGCCCTCTTCCCAGGATGGTCTTTTGTGGGTCTAGATGCTAGAGGTAGATTAGGATCCTTATTCATTGGATGGAGAGCTTGAAGCACCAAACTTTTAAACTCATGGGCATTCAACTCAGGCTTAGGGAGGATATTTTCTGGTGGAAGGGATCGGAAAGGAGCTCAGAATCATTAATTTTTACAGTCCTCATACAAACCGGGGCACCTTTTGGTTAAACTTGCTTGGTAAATATCTTTTGAAGAACAGCCTCCTAATTCTAGGGGGGGATCTAAATTTCTCCTTAGGGGAAGTTGAAAGTTGGGGCCCCTCAACCCACCCAAACAACCAAGCACATTTATTCAATCACCTCCTAGCCTCCAATGGACTTACTGATATATCCCCCTTAAAATTGTTACCCACTTAGAGGAATATGAGGGTAGGGGAGGCTCGTATTGCAAAAAGGTTGGATCATTTTTTGATCTTTGAACCTTTACCGATGCTTCGTTTCCAATTTTGTTAATGGATTGGTAGTGGAGGAAAATTATATCATTCCCCATTTTGGTTTGAAATGGAAGGATTCCCTCAAAATCTAGCAGCCCATTTTAAATTCAACTCCTCTTGGTTTAAAGATGAAAGTTTTCAAATGTTGGTCAAGTCAAATTCGACTAACATAAGGGATACAAAAGGAACTCCGACAGGTATCCAATTTGCGTCAAATCCTAAAAGAATAAAAAAACGACTATCCCTTGGGAAAAAGAAAAACAAAAAGCAGAGGAACATGAGCTCCAAAGCATTGAGGATCAGTTGAGGATTATACAAGATGATTCAGATGCAAGGTCCATGACAGATTTGGCTCACAAAAATTTGAAAAGGCTGGAAGCCAAATGTAGACTAGTGCTGGCAGAACAAGAGGAAACGTGGAGGCTAAAAAACAGAGCTATATGGTTAGAAAACAGAGATGAAAATACAAAAACAAATCAAGCTTATGAAAAAAGGAGGAAAGTTGAAAACACCATATGGATTTTAAAGTACCAGGAGAGAAAATCCATTATTTCCTTCGAAGGCCTAGCAAATATGGGAAAAAACCACTTTCAATCTTTATTCAAAGTGGACAGGAATGTAAATATCACAGAAATCATAAAGTTGGCTTTATATCTCCCAAGTTTTGTGAATGAACAAGGGAATCAAGATTTATTTGTCAAATTCATAGAAGAGGAGGTCAAAGAAACTCTACAAAGCTTCCAAAAGTATAAAATCCCTGGTCCAGATGCATGGACAATAGAATTATTCAAGGGGTTTCTAGATCTGATTGGAACAAATCTATTAAAATTTATCGATCAATCTCGTATCAAGGGTAAAATTCATGGACCCTTCAATACTACTTGTATCGCCCTCATTCCTACGGTAAATTATCCTCATAATTTTGATGACTTCAGGCCAATATCATTGTGTAATTGTATCTACAAAATTATTTCCAAAATCATATCTCGTCGACTAAAGCCTTTTCTATAGGAAGCCATTTCCAAAGAAAATTTTGGGTTTTTAGAAGGGCGACAGATACATGAGGAAATAGGGGTATCTCAAGAAGTTCTACATAGTCTTGAGACTACAAGATCAAAGGGAGAAATCCTAAAAATTGATCTTTCAAAAGCCTATATTAGAGTGAACTAGGCATATATTTGTCTTATTCTTACTCACCTCGGCTTTCAAGTCCCATTTATAAAATGGGTGATGGAATGCATCTCGTCAGTCTCCTTTGCAGTTCTCATCAATGGGACAGCCTCCCCCTTTTTCATTTCATAAAGGGGTCTGCATCAAGGTTGTCCCTTGTCCCCTTTACTTTTCCTTCTGGTGGCCGAATGATTGAGTAAATATATAGATTCAGCAACCATGGCAAGGAAATTTCAAGGAATAGTAGATGCACCAGGGATGAGGATCACTCATCTCCTATTTGTGGATGTTGTTCTTATTTTTTGTAATGGGCAAGTTGAATATGCGGAAAATCTAGATGGCATACTATCATTGTTCTGAATGTCCACAGGGATGATAATAAATGATCAAAAATCAACCATCACTGCCTCTGAGATGGATGGAGAGGAAATGGCAATATATCAGAGATTGTTTCCCTTCACTTTTCAAGATATTTCAGAAGGACTAAAATATTTTGGTTTCAGTTAAAATTGAACAGTTACAGAAAAGAATATTGGAAATGGTTGATAACTAAATTAGACAAAATATTAAATGGATGGATATTTAGATGGTTATCTACAGCAGGTAGAATCACTTTGACCAAATCCGTTTTGGAAGCCATACCAATTTATTGGATGTCTCTAGCATGGATCCCAAAATGGGTGCTAGAAAAAATCAGAAGGATATGTGCTCATTTCATTTGGTCTGGGACTGGAGATAAGTATACTCAGCCATGGGAAAAGTGGGAAAATATAGCAATGCCAAAATCTTTGAGAGGTTGGGAGCTCAAAAACATTTTCTTGTTTTCCAAGGCCCTTACAAAAAAGGCTTGTTGGAGGCTCATTTTAGTATCCAATCGGTGGTCTCTTGTAGTCTCACAAAAATATATCTCCACGGCTTCAACTGAAGATTGGATCAAAAACCCAAACAAATATGCAACAAATGGTGAATTATTTGGAAAGCGGTAATCTCCTCATTCTTAGTGGTCAGGGATAGTCTTGCATGGAGGTTGGGTAAAGGAAATCATCTTCATATTAAAGTTTATCCATGGCTAGGGTGTGGGAATTCTCATATTCTTCTAGAAGACCTAAATGACTAGCTTCACATGCAATGTATATTCTACCTCTCTCAACTAGTTAATCCTCTTACAACAAATTTATGGAATCAAGGATGGAAAATGATACTTTGTTAGGATTAAATGGGATTCATGCAAATCTGATAAGAAACTATATTGTAGCACTCAGAAGAGGACATATTAGACTCACATATAGGGAAATGAATTAGTGTGGCATAAATATCCCATAGGCTTCTATACTCCGAAAGAGGGTTACATAGCTCTGAATATATACCCATTACAAAAAAATCCCAAATGGTGGTGGAAGGGTCTGTGGAAGATGAAATGCCCTCAAAAATCCAAAATATTTATGTGGACAGCCTTGAACAATCGAATTCCAACTTGGGAAGTCTCGATTAAGCATCAGATAGAAGGTTCAGGGAGATGTGCTCTTGAAAAAATGCAAATGAATCCACCTTCCATATTCTCATCACATGTCCTTTCACCATGAAAGTATGGACATAAACGTCTAGTAGGCTCAGGCAGAATTGCATATGGAATGGAGATTCTCTGGAGATGGCTTGGAAGAACTAGACATGTGACCCAAGAAATAAGGAGATAAAATATCTCACACTCCTAATAAGCTGGGAAATATGGCTAGCAAGGAATGCGGGAATTTTTAAAGAAAATGATTCAATTCTAGAAGTAATTGTAGCACAAAGAATATCAATCATATCTCAGTATCCCCAGACCAAAGATGCACCAGCGTTACGGGTAAGGAAACAAGAGGTTATAGACTCATCAAAACCTTGGGCGTTTTTCGATGGAGCCTCTCATAACTTCAATTGTGGAGGAGGAGTTGTTCTATACTTATCATACAATCATAGTTTTAATTTAAAAATGGGATTGGGCAGGGGGACACACAACTATGTTGAACTCATGGCACTTAAGCTTTTACTTTTTTTCACCAGAGAAAAAGGAATTCAAATTTTTGGGGACTCTATGAATGTCATTAATTGGACAAGAAAACATCAAACCTGTCGTTGTATTTTTCTTTGTCCTATTCTAGAGAAAATCTTTAGACTGTTGGACACTTTTGATATTGTGGTTATCTCTCATGTATACATGGACAAGAACGTGGTAGCGGATTCATTGTCCAAAGAGGGATTGAAACTCTCTTAGGGACAATGGCACATTACTGAAACAAAAGGGGAAGACACAAATGTGTTTTATCATAGTCCCTTTATAGAATATCAAGGGCACTTGCAGGACTGTAGATGTTTTGACGTAATTCCTCTTGAAAAAGGTTTTGATCAGCGCTACTTTTCACTATTTCGACCTCTTCATGGATACTTTTCTCTTTTTTCTCCATAGCATATTGTTCATAAAGATTATTATACATCAACACTACTTTGGTTGGACATTATGAACAGATATCAGATATCAACAGAGGGTAGACAAAAACCACAAAGGTTGTGGTTTTATTTTTGTATATAAAGGACTCATATTATGTAGATAGTATCTATACACCTTTTTCTGGGTGTGATTTTGTAATTTGCAATGGTAGACAAGGAAAAGTGAGCTTTCAACAGCCAAATACTTTCCTACTTCTTACACACACTTTTGGTGTGTTGTGCTTCAGAAGCACCTACAAAATGTAATTTTGTCTCTTACAAGGAATAAAATTACGTTTTTTTCTAAGGAAAAAAAAATAATGTATTTATTAATGTATTGCTTATTGTATTTATACTTTAGCAATGTATTAATTAATTAATACAATGTAACATTATTAATTTATTAATACTTTAATAATGTATTACTACTTTATTAATGTATTATTTTATTAATGTATTTATATTTTATTAATGCTTTAATGTATAAATAATTTGGTAATATATTAATTAATAATGTATTAATGTATTGATTAATTAATACATTACAACATACATTAATGTATTGATATTTTATTAATGTTTAAAGTCTACGAAAGTGTTATTAGTCTCCCATGATTGAAGTGGAAGGTAAGATTGATAACCAACCCATAGAAATTTTAATTGATTATGGAGCTAGCCATAGTTACATAAACCATAACACTATTGAAATATTTCACTTACAAAGGAGAAAGAA
Source organism: Picea engelmannii (assembly GCA_009831015.1). Classification (NCBI taxonomy): domain Eukaryota; kingdom Viridiplantae; phylum Streptophyta; class Pinopsida; order Pinales; family Pinaceae; genus Picea; species Picea engelmannii. The sequence goes on along the minus strand of ML776861.1, from coordinate 1,719,344 downwards.
TGAGAAATATTGGTTAGTTCAATTCGCCACAGGGGCTAAGAGGGAAACCAGTGAGCTAGTTAAGGATTTCTCAATAGACATGAATGGACTCAGCACAAAGATAGACGTGAGCATCATAGCATTGTGTTCATGTGATTATCTAATTGGAATGGATTGGTTGGAAAAATACCATGTTGTTCTAGACTGTTACAACAAGACAATCACTTGTCTTGATGAGGTAAGACAACAAGTCCAAGTTCAAGGCATTCCAAGAGTTGTAGTTGTTAGAGAAATTTCATCCATGCAGCTGAAAAAGAGTTTCGAGAATGCATGTTATATTTTTGCATCCCATATGGAAGAGGCAACCAAAAATAAAGTGGAAAGCATTGAATACCATCTCATCTGCAGGTATTTTAAATATGTTTTTTGTGGAAATCCCAGGACTTCTTCCAAAAAGAGAAATTGATTTATATATTGATTTGGTGCCAGGAGGTGCCCCAGTGTCAAAGACACATTATAGAATGGGCACACCAGAATTGAAAGAGTTGCAGATGCAGCTTGAAGAATTGTTAAATAAGGGGTATATATGCCCAAGTGTGTCACTTTGGAGAGCCCCGACGCTATTTGTGAAGAAGAAAGACAAAACTTTAAGGTTGTGCATTGATTTGAGACAATTGAATCGTTAGTTTTTTAGCTCGGGAGGTACTCCGCATGTTTTGTCTTGTATGTGGACGTAACCTTATGTTTACACTACTAGGCACTTAACTTTGTAATGGGTTTTTATAAATTTGTAAAGTGGTTCTTTTATTAAAGTGACTTTTTAATAAGGTGTACCTTCTAATTTTAAAGTTGTGATTTTATTTCATAAAGTGCACTTATGTAATAAAGTGAAATGTACTTTAATATTTTAAGTGATTCATTTTGGAGGGAATGAATCATGACCCTTGATCTTGGAAAAGGAAAAATTAGATCTTGGCCTTTGGATTTAAGGTTGGGAAGGTGAAAAGACACTTTGGAGGGAAAAGGTCATTTTCATATTTATAAAAGAATGCATTGGGTAATGTGCAAGACACAAGTGAAGGAGATTGAGAGAGATATTCTGAGAGAGATTGAGAAACGAAAGTGAGCAGCTTGGTGGGAACATTTCCCAAGACAAAGTGAGCACAAATCCTAAGGGAAACTTTTTGTGTGAGTGTTGTTCTCATTTGTTGTTGTTGGGTCATATTGTACGGATCCGTACAATCTGTACAAGGAGAGAGGGCAAGATTTTTTAGGCAACTTCTTGGCACAAAAATTGAGGTTGTTTAGTGGGTTTTATTTCTGTTTTTGGGTCATACTGTGTAGTTTGTAGAACATACTTTTGGCACGGTATTTTAGGCATTGTTTTTTAGGATGTCGTACAGTTGTACGAATTTGGGCATGAATTTCAAGACAATTTTGTGGGGGACAATTTGGTGCTGTGAGGTATTTTTTCTTGGATGGAAATTGTGAGTTTGTTGTTGATATGTACTTTCCTGAAGATGAATAATAAAATCTCTCTCTCTCTCTCTCTCTCTCTCTCTCTCTCTCTCTCTCTCTCTCTCTCACACATTGGGTTTCCCCACATTGGGGTTTTCCCTGGAATTTGCCTAAATTTATGAGTTTTTCATGGGTTATTGAATGTTGTCCATTGTGTTTATTTCCGCTGCATATTTGCTTAGAAATGAGTATTTTTGCTTAAATAAATTTTTGTATGTGGGTTTGCGACATTTCGGAATTTTATGCAAAATAGTTATCTCTAGGTTGCTAAATGTTTGACAGAATATTAGCTTGTTGATTTTTGTCATTAAAATTAACATGGTATCAGAGCTTGGTCTCTGAGTGATAGTGAACAGTGAGATTTTTGGGCAAAGTTGAAGGGGGGGGATTTGTGATTGTTTTCCTTGAGTTGTGACAAGAAATATGGCTGCAAGCATTAGACTTGAGGATCGGTTGGATGGCATTTCCAACTATTTACACTAGAAGGTATGGATGTTAGTTGTTCTCAAGGAGAACAATATTTGGAACTATGTCATCTCTGTTATTGTGGCTCCCATAGAAAATCATGTTGCTTTGGACTTGCATGAGGTCAAGGAGGCCAAGGCTCAGAGGATTATTCTGGATGGGATGAAAGATCACCTTATCCCACACTTGGCTGAGAAGAAGACAAGCAAAGAGATGTGGGATGCACTTGAAAACTTATTTGAGGCGAAGAATGAGAACCAAACCGAAATATGGTCTTGAAGGCCAAGGTAAAATAAAAGATTTTTTATATTTATAGTCAAAAGAGAAAATAGACCAACCATCCGGAAAGTTGGCCTAAAATCTGTCGAAACCATCTGAGAACTTAAAAAACTTCTCTCCATCTCGTCGTGACTTACATAATGTTGTTTGCATATTTAACCTAGGTAGCGACTTTAGAGTTCTAGGTGGAGTGTAGCGAAAACTATGGAGTTTATTGGCGAAATCTTTATGAAAACCTCCAAGGAACAAATTCGAAAAATCCAGCAAGTAGTGCATGTGAATGGAATGCCATTGTGGCAACATTAATCAAGGATGATTTTGAGGAGGGAAATTTATTTTACAATGTAGAAACCTTGGTGAATCTTACTAATCCTTCATATGCCAAATATAAAGGTTTGGCGATATTTTTGTAAAAATATTCAAATTTCTAAGGATTTTATATAGTTTTTCTAAAATTTTGGCGATTTTTAAGGTAAAATAATTTTATCCTATAGAATTTGGGCGAATCATTTTTAAAATAGCGAATCTTGTTTTTGGAAAAACCATAGAAAATTAGTCCATGAGCGAAATTTAGCCCCTAAAATCATCCCTAATGTCATTAATTGGAGAAGAAGAACCGCAGTTCTATTCCATCCGAAAATGTATTTCGAACCCAAGTGTCTTGGTAAAATTACTGGCACAAGATTGAATCCATGTTTTCTAGATTTAGGGCTCTTCGAGCAGGAAATAATGAGGTTTTACAATCACATAGGAAAGTGGTTATGGGAACGGCGCCACCCAAAGAACTACTTCCCAAAATGACCAAACCTTGTGCAATATGCAGCCACATAATTTGATACATCAGGTGCACCATATCACCCTAATGGAGAGCTTCATTGTACTAAAACGGTACAGAACCTAGATATGAAGTTACACAGAGAAATGTTACATGGATTCTTGACAAGTTCGGGGAATGTGAGTTGTGAAAAAAAAGGCTTCTCCAATGATGTTGAATGAGATCTACTTGTACATTCTCTTTGGATGCCTATTATTATGACAATGGCATGGACAGAGATTTTCACGACTACTTACTAGGAGAGATTAAAAGAATGTGTGTCAACACGATCACTCGAAAAAGTTCATAACTTAGCCTCAATCTTTCACCCAGCTAGGTTTACAACTCAACTCCTTCGAATGCAAATCCTAGGAGTTCTCATTAACTCCTTTGAAACCTAAAAAAATTTACTTTAGTAAATCAAAAAATTTACTTTAGTAAATCAGCCATAACTTTTGACTTGGGTGTCTATTTTTCTTATTCTTTATACAGTTGGAAAGGTATTTTCGAGATATACTACTTTATAGTTATAGGATTTAAGAAATTCCTAACCTATTTTCTTAATTTTTCAAGATTAATATTTGCTACTTCATTGGAATCCCCCGAGAACACAGGGCCTCAATCATGAGCAGATAAACCAAGAATAGAATGTAGGGAAGTCTACATGATATTTAAATTAATTAATTCCTCAGTTATTTGTATTCATATTATTAGTCTTAATAGTTTATGTGGAGTGATTCTCATCTATTGTATGTTAAATGGTGTCAGGTGCCAGTGCCAAGGGGAGATCATACTCATCATCCTCACAATGCAATCTATATCCAAATACAACATAGAAGCCATAACAATAGTGGCCACAGCGATAGAGAAGCAGCAATAGAAATCTAACAAAAATAGTTGAAGAAGAGATATGATCCACATGATGATCCACTGTCAAATTTGGATAACGAAAATGTTCCCATGTCCAAACCAACCTTCATGGTATGGAGGGAACACACAACTGAAATCTATGATGGCCCACTAGTACTAGAAGATAAATTTGAATTGTAATTGTACTTGAATTTGTCTCTCGTCATTACAAAGTGAATAAAGACAAAATTTTGAGAAATGAAAGGTCATTAGGGTAGACGAAAGGTCAAGAATCATATTAAGCCCTTATAAATACCATAATTTTACCAAAAGAAGGGGCTTTTGGCTCTTCAAACATTCTACACTTCTAAACTATTTTGAAAATACAATATCAACTAAAATTGGAGAGCTTTCCTTAGAGTTTTCATGTACTATTGTTGAAATTGTTAATACAGAGAATCCCTCAGGACCAAATTTTGATAGAGAGAAGGACTCACATGTGTTGTTGTTTTGCTGCGAACTATTTCAAGCATAATGTTTTTTGTTCACATGGGTTGTAAGAGCATGTTTGTTTATGGACTACTCTGACACAATATAATATGTTTTCATGCGGTTTTTTTACTCTTTCTTATATTACATGTCCTAAGCGAATGAGTTGTGAATGTATGGCGAAATGTGACTTAGAATTTTTTGGTTATAGACATGTATGCATGTGTTTCTAGTTGTGTGCCTTCATGACAACTATCTAATTGGGGTTTACGCATAGTTTAATTTCATTACAACTCATTGTGTTACCATACTTCTCTCCTAGCTAGGATAGGATAGCTTAGAAATAGATTAGACATGCATGTACACAGTCTTCATCTACATCTTCCATTTGCATAACCATCCATCACTCACCTTCATCGGTGGACCGGGTCGCAACCAGTAAAACCAAACCAGCATTGGTTGTCGAGCCAGAATACATATGGGTTCCCTATTCCAACCGGTGAGAGGTCTAATTGGGACTCATCAACAATGACCAAGGACACAATATTACTTTTAATTCCTGAGAATGTGATATCAAAAAAGTAAATTCAGGAAAGTTGGTTGCAAATCAACCAGAACCCCAAACAATGTATATATAATCTGGATTTAAGAGTGGAATGAACTGATTAATAGAATGAATACAATAAACATAGAGATATGAAGAACAACATAGATATCCAGTGAACAATATCTTCTATTGAATAAATGAAATAGGTTGAAACTGTAAAACTCCAAAAATGAAACACTTGCTTGAATGGTGGTAGTTATCTCTGAGAAGATATGTGGTTGCTATGTGCATTTGTCTGAGAAGAATCATTACAATGAGGCTCTAGAGGCCTTTTTAACATTACTCATGAATGTTAAAACTCTAGACATCCAAAAACCTAACCCTAGGAGATGAAATGCCAAAAGTTATGTGGGCCCCTATGGGTAAGTTGGTACCTCAACTTCCCGGGGTCGTAACTTTTGCATATGACCTTCATTTTAGGCACGTGATAGGTTGTTGGAAAGGTATTTTTGAGATGTACACATTATGCCACCAAACTCTAACTTCATCTATCATTTGATTTTGGTGAGCTAAAAAAACATTGTTTAGGGCCCCAAAACGGCCCTGGAAGTACAAAAAGATGTGCTAACATGAAAACATGAAAAATAAGCCAGTTAGATTACGTGGGATGCCACCAGTATCCACCTGGAATATGTGTAGGGATTCATACATCCCCAAAAGTGTGGAACCCACAATTACAAAGAAGTACAGAAGAACAGATGAACTAAAAATTGCCACGAGGAGCCAGTTGGAATAGGTGGGTGGCCACCAATATCCACCTGGATCAGTCCTCCCCCCTTATGAAGCAATGGTCTCGATTGAGTTGTGTTCCCCCATCATGTGAGGAAACTTCTATTGAATTTGGCCCTGGGTGAGACACTTTCCTTGGTGCAGAAGGTGTCCTGTCTTGACAACCCGATAAAGTTGTATCATTTTTTAGTGAGTTCCCTTGACCTGTGTGTCCACTATCTGATCAGTGGATGCATGTTCCATGCAGTTAGGGTTGAGCTCTGTTGGTTTTATTTTTTCTTCAATTTCTGAGGTGTCCAATAATGGTGGAAAATATGGTCGAAGGAGGTCCACATTGAACATTGTGTGCATTGAGCCAAGGAAGGGTGGAGTGTTGAGCTTAAAATCATTGCTACCCACAACCTTGGTGATAGTGTAAGGCCCGTAGAGAAGTGGGTGGAGCTTCGGATGGGACCTTACAAGATTCTCTTTCTGCAAATGTAGCCAGGCCTTGTCTCCAACCTGTGTTGATCATGGTGTTGCTTGTACTTAGCATTCTCTTTCTTCAAAATCTCATGAACTTATTGGCAGATGTGTTGAATTTCCTCAATGAATTTGGTGGCTTTGTCGGTCTCAGACTGAACATGGGAATAGTGTGTCTGTGTGGTTGCAAGTGGTAGTGCAACATCAATGGGACCCAAGGGTTGGAATCCCAACCCCACCTGAAATGGGCTATGGTCGATGAAGTTATGGAGAGCCTTGTTGTAACTGTGTTGAACATATGGGAGACTCTCATCCCATGTATGTGGATGCTTATATTTATACATGTGCAAGATGTGCACAATCATCTGATTGACTACCTCTATTTGGATGTCTATTTGGGGGTGGAAAGCAATGGATTTAGTGAGATTGGTGTCCAACAATGACCAGATACTCGACAAAAATGTGTTGAGGAACCTGTTGTTCCAGTAGGAGATGATGGTATGTGGTATCCCAAAATGGACCCACACTCGTTCGAATAAGATATTGGCAATATCTGCCACTATGATGTTCTTCTTGCAGGCTATGAGGATGGCATCTTTGAAAATCGATCAATGACCACAAATACATAATCATTGCCTTGCTTGGTGGATAGAAGGCCAGACATGTAATCCATCGAGATGGTTTCCCAAGGCTTCTCAGGGGTAGGAAGAGGGATGTGTAATCCTTGCTTCTTCATGGTTGGATTGGAAATGGCACAATAAGTGCAAGAACTTATATACTTGTTGACGTCCTATTGAATTTTTGGCCAATAAAAATGCTTTTGTAGAATAGCCAAAGTTTTCTCCACGCCAAAATGTCCTACCATCCGACTGTAGTGGGCTTCCCAAATCATATTTGCATTCTCGCTTGCAGGAAAACAAAGATGGCCCAGATGGCATAACAGTCTATCCTCAATGTGAAAATCGGTGACATTCACACATGTACCAAAGATTTGATAGGTGGCGGTGAAGTCTAGATATTGTTGATAAAGTTGGGGCCACTCAAATGCCTCATGTCTGCAGGAATGGAGCACAGTGGTGAGCGCAGCCATGGGAGGTCGAATGAGGAATTCAACGACTTGATTTCTACTCCCTATGTTATACTTGATGTTGAGATGGAACTGTTGCATGTAGGTGGACCACTTCTAATGGCGGTCATTCTGCAACTTCCCCTGTGTCTATGTGAACTGCAAAGGATTGTGATCGGTTTGGATGATCATCTCCTTTCCGAGAATGTAATATTTCCATTAACGACAAGCTTGTACAATGGAATACATTTCCTTGTCATAATTGGGGTATTTTTGGACAGTATCTGAGAGTGTCTCACTATGGTATTCCATTGAATGACCGTGTTGAGTGAGAACTGTGCCTACAACATAGTCAGATGCATCAGTATCAATCTCGAACGGTTGTTGCAGATCAGGCAAGGAGAGTACTAGAGTTAAGCACAACCGATGCTTCAGATCATCAAATGCTCATTATTGTTCCTTCCCCCACATGAGCATTTCCTTTCCACCACCCTTGGTCACTTGGTTGAGGGCCCATGCAATATGGAAGAATCCCAACATGAACCATCGATAGAATTTGGCCAGTCCCAAGAAGCTATGAAGCTCGGTTAGTGTGGTTGGGGCGGACCAGTCACATATGACTTGGATATTAGCTGGATCAACATGTACCCCATGATCATCAACAATTTATCCCAAGTATCGAACCCTGTTCATTACAAAGGAGTATTTTTCCAAGTTGGCACATAGCTTGTGTTGCCACAGAGTGCTCAAAACCTGTTGAATATGCCACATGTGCTCCTCTGAAGTTCTGTTGAAGATGAGGATGTCATCCAAATATACCACCACAAAAGAGTTCGTGAAGGATCTCAATACATTATCCATCAACCTCATGATAGTGGTCAGTGCATTTGTTAAGCCAAAGGGCATGATCAGCCATTCGAAGAGACCTTCTTTAGATTTGAAAGTTGTCTTCCATACATCAGTTGGTTTGATAGGAACCTAGTGGTAGCTAGACTTTAGGTCAATCTTGTTGAAGAACTTTTCCCCCTTGAATTGGTCAATAAGGTCATCAATACTGGGAATTGGGTATCGGTTCCTAACTATGATTTTGTTTAATGATCTGTATTAATCAATGTAGAGTCGCCAGGTCTCGTCCTTCTTCTACACTAGTACAATTATCGGGCTTCCACAAGGGAAGGAGATGGGTCTGATGTGACTCTTTTTAAGAATCTCTTGGATCGGCCGCTTGATTTCGTCATTTTCCATCAACGAGCAACAATAGACTGGTCCATTAGGAAAAGATGCATCGAGGATTAGATCAATTGGATTCTTGACTTGAAAGTGGGTGAGGAGAAGATGTCTCTGTCCTCTTCCATGGTCTCGTCCACTTGCTTCTACTGCAAAGAGAGGCTCTGTGTAGAGGCCATGGATGTGGCAGTGACCTTTTTCTTACTGTGAGTATGGATCACAAAGAAGAAAAACTTCCCAGTCTGTGAAATGACCTTACTACATTTCTTAGTAGAGATTAAAGAAATAGCAGTAGGCAACACTACCTATGGTATCCTGTATAATTTTCTACCCAAAGTAATAATAACACTGCGAGGTATAGACTCATACACAGCATGATGCTTCCACAAATATGGTTGTCCTAAAAGAACATCACAAAATTCAAGGGGAGAAATATCACACAAGACCTCATCTTTTAAAGGCTTGATTTCATAGGGCAGACAACATTGTTGGCTGACACGGAGATCTCTTCCTTGGTGAAGCTAGTCGATGGTGTAGGTTTGTGGGTACGGTGTCATCGGCAGATCCAACTGCTTGATGACCTCTGTTGATATAAGGTTATTCTGACTACTGCTATCAACAATGAAATGAAGCAAAGCCCCCTTTACCCACATTTGTGAGTGAAAGAGGTGTTCCCCTTCCTCGGGTTCTTTTGGTTTGATTGGCTAGAATTTGGTGGTAGTGACTATCGCACTAGGTTCAGCATCGATAATTCACTTCCCTCCTTCTAGGTTTGATTCAGAGTCAGAATTGACCTCTGACTCGGAAGCCTTTAGCTTGGCCACAAGTGACTTCTTGGAGCGGCATTCTTCAGTGTTGTGCCAAGAGATTTTATGGTATTCACACCATTTTCACATGTCCTTCGTCTTCTCATTTCCCTTCTTGTGTTGCATCTTGGACTGGTCATCCTAAGAGTGGCCATATTTTCTCTGTCCCTTGTTGTGTGGGTTGGGGCTGCATTTTCCCTGCTTCGGCTGTGAGGAGTTTGCAGATCCAAACTCTCGCATCTTCTTCTTAAATTTATGCTCGATCTTGACAACATGTCTATAAGTCGTACCCAATGAGGCGATGTCCAAAAAATCCATTTATGTTTGGATGTATCTATGTAAACAACTATGGTATTTGAGCATCATATTTCGCTTAGAGTCTTTGATAGCCAATTTGGTGCGCGGGGTATGGAAAATATTGGTGAAATCTGGTATTGTCTGGTCCCTTTCTTGACGTAGCATAGTCCATCTAGTGTATGTGATGTCCCGTCCCCAAGAGTAGGCCAGCCTGGAGTGACTTAGTAGTCTATCTGTTCCCGTAGACTATAGTCAGGCACAAACAGGGAACAAGATGGAGAAATAAGGAGGAATTAATGGCTAAACGATGAATTAAGCCAAAATACTTAGGAAAAGTCACTTAATCCTAAGTCAACGAAGAATTAGAATGAAAAGGTGTTAAGGGGGGACTTAATTGACAAATAAATCACTTAGGAGGAAAGGCGCCTAGGTTAAGTGATGTCAACGAAGAATTAGGGTTTTGGAAAG
>ML776861.1:1648442-1708120 GCA_009831015.1 Picea engelmannii | reverse complement strand
CTACATGCAACCATAATAACTGACATGCAAACACTATAAACAAAGATCATCTACATCAAACCCTAAAACGCATCCAGAAACCCCCAGAGTATCAGATCTGCACGTAGGAGCAGTAGGATCGTAGCAAATATCTTGATCAGTCGGATCAGGGATATTTCAGTGTACTGGTCCTCGTAGCTTTCAACAGGGTAGTATTGTTTTTTAATGGCATCCCGGAAGGAATCCCATGTAGGGGAAACCAAAAATATCGCATATACCTCTGTGGACCTGTACTCAGAGTAAGTATCCCACCAGTCCTTAACATGGGGGACAGCCTTGAGGAGTGCAAAAGTAATATTTTCCCTATCGGAAAAATTGTGAACTGAAAAATACCCTTCTAGCAGATTCAACCATTTATCTACAGCATTTGCATCTATCAATCCTTCAAATAAAGGAATATCAAAATTTTCTTGTACCTTGAAGGGGGTTGCATGGTCGTTTGATGAAGATGCTTCTCTTGTGGGCAGCCTCCAAAGGATATGCACAAAGTTGTCCATCATTTCATTCCTTTTTCGCATAAGGGCTTCCTTGAGTAACATTTTAAAAGGATCTTCTGCTCCATCATCTTTCTTTTCGTCCCCCATGGGTTATTGTCAAGCTCGGTACGACCAATCTTGCAATGGATTTATTTTTTCGAGTCCCTACTTCTTGTACCCAGATCTTGTCAGGGACATGCACGAAGAAAAATAAATGAAGAGTAGACTACTATGATACCACTGATCCATATTTAGGAGCGAAACGAACTGATTAATAGACTGAATACAATAAACATAGAGATATGAATAAAAAAACAGATCTCCAGTGAAAAATATCTTCTACTGAATAAATGATATAGGTTGAAACCGTAAAACTGCAGAACTGAAACACTTACTTCAGACAGCCCCGGAAGTGTAGAACCTGCAATTACAAAGAAGTATAGAAGAACGTGATTAACTAAAAATTGTCAATAGGAGCCAGTTGGAATAGGTGGGTGGCCACCAATATCCACCTGGATCAATATATTCTCAATGAAATCAATGAAGAAAAATTCTTTATGGGGCAGATAGATTAAATTTGGTTATGGCATAAAATAATGGGCCATATGAACTTTGACAACTTGGTAAAAATTAGTATCAAACAAGAAGTAAGAGATATTCCAAAGATAACAAAACCCTCAAGCATTGTTTGCAACCAGTGTCAGCATGGAAAACAATCAAGGGTGAGCTTAAAGACAAAGGAATATGCAACATCCAATCCATTTGAACTTGTGCATGCAGATCTATGTGGACCAACAAGAATAGAAATATTGCAAGGAGAAAGTTATTTCATGTTACTCATTAATGACTATACAAGAATGACTTGGGTTACCTTTCTTAAAAATAAATTTGAAGCATTCGAAAATTTTAAGGAATTCAAAACTTTAGTTGAGAATGATATTGATATAAAAATCAAATGCTTAAGGTCAGATAATGGAGGTGAATTTACTGTCAATGAATTTGAAGAATTCTATGAAGCTCATGGAATAAAAAGACAGTATTCAACTGCAAGAAATCCTCAAAAAAATGGATTGGCTGAAAGGAAGAACAAACATGCACAAGAGATTGCTAGAACAATGTTAAATGAAGAGAAACTATCAGAGATATTTTGGAGAGAAAAAATTTGCATTGTTGTTTACATTCTAAAAAAAGGGAAAATCAATGTCAACAGTGACAAGACAACCTATGATCTATGGAAAGGTCGACTAGCATCTGTCAAACACTTCAAAATCTTTGGGAGCAAGTGTTACATCAAACATGATGATGAGGATCTAGGAAAGTTAGATTCAAGAGAAGATGAAGGAATTTTTGTTGGATATTCATCAAGAAGAAAAGCCTATAGATGTTACAACAAAAGACTATAGAATATTGTTGAAAGTATTAATTTCAAAATAGATGAAGAAACACAACACAAGAAAAAACTAAAATAAAAGGAAATAGATTACAACAAAGAAGAAGAACAAGAATATGAAGAACAAGAACAAGAAAATGAATAATAAGAAACAGAACACCAAGATATACAAACACCATCAAGGTTTGTGCAGAAAAATCATCCAGAAAAATAATTCTCGGTGATAAAAATTCTAATACTCAGACTAAAAGAAAACTAGCAACCAATTCTGAGAAGATGAATCTCTCTTTACTATCCAATATAGAGCCTAAATTCTTTGCAGAATCCAGTAATAATAAACAATGGGAAGAAGAGTTAAACTAGATTGAGAAAACTCAGAGATGGGAACGTGTCCCAAGACCCAAATATAAGAATATGATTGGTACAAAGTGGGTATTCATAAATAATTTAAATGAAGATGGAAAAGTAGTAAGAAATAAAGCAACATTGGTTTGTAAAGGATATGCTCAATTAGAAGGTATTGACTTTGAATAAAACTTTGCTCATGTTGCAATATTAGAAGCCATTAGAATATTTTTGGCATTTGCAAGCTTCAAGAATTTTAAGGTGTATCAAATGGATGTCAAGTCAACATTCCTAAATGGATATTTAGATGAAGGAGTGTATATGAAGGGTTCTTATTGTCATAATATGAATATTGTGTATATATATTGAAGAAATCACTTTATGGATTAAAGCAAGCTCCTAGAGCATGGTATTCAAGACTTGACAAGTACTTGCAGCAACAAGGTTTCAAAAGAGGAATAATAGATATCAATATTTACATTAAAATATATAATGCAAAGATGTTAATCATTGTAGTTTATGTGGATGATATAACTTTTGTAAGTAATACTAATAGACTGAGACAAAATTTTGCAGAAGAAAAGTAAAATGAATTCGAGATGTCTATTCTTGGATAATTGTCCTTCTTCCTAGGGTTGCAAATTTATGAAACTAGCAAAGACATATTTATCTCTCAAACCAAATACATCAACAAGATGTTGAATAAGTTTGAAATGGAAGATTGCAAACATTTCAGCACACCCATGGTCATTGGGTGTAAACTAAGCGAAGAGGATGAATCAAAGGAAGAAAATCAAACCTTGTACAAATAAATGATAGGTGGCCTTCTATATGTGACATCCTCAACACAAAATATCATGCAAGCAGTAGGGTTAGTTGGAAGGTTTCAAGATGCACCAAAGGAAACAAATGTGCATGCAGTAAAAATAATATTCAAATATCTTAAAGGCTCATTGGAATTTGGCTTATGGTATCCCATAGGAAAGGATTTTACTCTGACAGCTTACACAAATGAAAATTGGGAAAGTAGTGTGGATAATAGAAAAATCACTAGTGGTGGTGCGTTATTTCTGGGCAACAGTCTAGTGTCTTGGTTCAGCAAGAAGAAATCATCAATTTCTCTATCCACAACAGAAGCAGAATACAGTGCAACAACATCATGTTGTACGCAAGTCCTTTAGATGAAACAAATGTTGAAGGAGATTCAGGTAGACTATAATGAGTCAATATCAATATTGTGTGACAATACTAGCGCAATAAATATCTCCAAGATCCTATCATGCATTCGATGAAAAAGCACATTCCAATCACATATCATTTCTTGATAGAGCAAGTCACAGAACTGATTGTCAAGCTAGAATATATCAGCATAAAGGAATATATTGTTGATATATTTACAAAACCTCTTCCTAGATAATTTTACGAGTATCTCAAACAGAAAATAGGGGTGGTACCTATGCCATCTACTCACTAAATCACTATAAGAGGAGCACTAGCTTAGGGGGGATATGTCGAAAGAGAGAAGGGTGTTGGTCGCAAAGAAGAGAATAAAGAATAAAGTGGAAGGGGAAGAAAAACCATTTTCCAATGATGGAAAAGGGGGAGATTTGCAGAAACAAAGATGTGCAAGGGAGCACCAGAATAACTAAGTGTTGCCATCAATGAAAAAGGAGGAATTTGTTGGAAATCATGGTGTCATTTATGTCAAAGAAAGGGGAAGATGTTGTCATTGATGTCAAATACAGGGGGATATGTTGTCATTGATTCCAAAGACAAGGGGATATTATGAATGTATTTGTGAGCTTATGAGATTTTGTGTTAAATGGTAGTGTCTCATTGTGTGATTCACACCAAGGAAGTATAGAATGCCCCTTTACATTCATGGGCCTCTATGTGCGAAGACTATTGTGTCCTTTCGAGTTTCTGTAGGTGTCCATTTTTCACCCAGAAGTTGAAGTGATTGAACAAGAACAACCCAAGAAATTTCAAAACTACACAGTAATGAAAAGAAGTGGTAATTGAACGATATATGAGATGATACTACAAATAGAGGAAGAGATCAAAGAGAATCAAGAAATATGAAGAGAGGTGATCTAGATTTTATGAGCATAACGAAATGAATACAAATTATTAAAATATGCTTAACACAAAATAACAGAGATACAGTAAAACCGGTTTTCTATTCAATAAGGAAATAAGCTTAAATTGTAACATGCAGCGGAAAACAAGCTTGTTGGAATGGTGGCGGCTTATCTCTGAGAAGAGATATGACGGTTGTGCTAATTTGAAAGAAGATGGATACAATGAGGCTCTGAAGTCCTCTTACAATAAACAGGAATGTCAAAAACCCTAGACATCCAAAAACCTAACCCTAGGAGAAGAAGCGCCAAAATTCATGTGGGCCCCGTTTGGGTAACTTAGTACATCAACTTCCCAGGGTCGTAACTTTTGCATACGATCTTCGTTTTAGGCTCACGATAGCCCGTTGGAAAGGTATAACCAAGAAGAAAATTTTTTGACTAGCCCAAGTTAGTGCCTTTGATAGTTACCTGGGCCCAAAATCCTCAAAAAACATTGTTTGGGGCCTCAAAACGGCCCTGAAAGTTTGGAACCTGAAATACTGTCGAAAAACTGCCAAGGTGGGAAACTGTTTTTCGAGCCAGTGGAATAGGTGGGTGGCCACCGATATCCACCTGGATCAATCCTCCATCCTTAAGAAGAAATGGTCTCCATTGCGTTGAGTTCCCCCATCAGATGAGAAAATTTCTACTGAATTTGACCCCAAGTGAGCCACTTTCCTTGGTGTAGAAGCTTCCATGCTTTGACGACTCGATAAAGTTGGATCCTTTGTTGTCGAGTGCCCTTTATCTGTGTGTCCACAATCTTATCACTGGATACATGTTACATGCAGTCATGAGGGTTGAGCTCTGTTGGTGTCAGTTGCTTTGCTATCTCTAAGGTGTCCAAAATGATGGTAGATATGGCCGAAGGAGAGCCACGTTGAAGATTGGATGTAGACCAAGGAAGGGGGGAATGTTGAACTCAAAAGCATTGTCACCCACAGCCTTGGTGATGGTATACGGGACATAATGAAGTGGGTGAAGCTTCCTATGGGGCCTTGTAAGGTGTTATTTCTGCAATTCTAACCAAACTTTGTCGCCCACCTGAAACTTATGTGGCACCCGATGTTGATCATGGCGTTGCTTGTACTTGGCATTAGACTTTTGTAGAATATCCTAAACCTTTTGGCAGATGTGTTGGATCCACTCAATGAACCAGGTGGATTTGTCAGCTTATGGTGGAGCAGGGTACGAGTCGATCAAGGTGGTCACCAGGGGTAGTGCAACATCCATGGGGCCCAATGGTTAGAATCCCAACCCCACCTGAAAGAGGTTGTGGCCAGTTGAACTATGCAGGGATCGTTTGTAGCTATTTTGGACATAGGGAAGACTCTCATCCCATGTGCGGGGGTGTTTTGAATTCTACATGCATAGGATATGTACAACCATTTGATTGATGGCCTTAGTTTGGTCATCTGTCTGGGGGTGGAAGGCAGTGGATTTGGTGAGCTTGGTATCTAGCAGTGACCAGAGCCCCAACCAGAATGAGTTGAGGAACCGACTGTCACGGTCTAAGATAATGGTTTGTGGGATCCCAAAATGTACCCATACTCGTTCAAAGAAGAGATTGGTAGTGGATTCTTTTATGATGTTCTTCTTACAGACGACTAGAATATCCATCTTGGAAAAGTGATCAACAACCACAAAAACACAGTCATTTCCCCTCTTGGTGGACGGGAGGCTCGACATGTAGTCCATTGAGATGGATTCCCACAGCCTGTTAGGAGTAGGCAGAGGAGTGTACATGCCTTGTTTCTTAGTGGTTGGTTTGGCAATAGCGCATGCGGTGCAGGACCTGATATACTTGTCGACATCCTGTCGAAGTTTCAGCCAGTAGAAATGTTTATGCAACACTGCAACTATCTTTTCGACACCAAAGGGTCCTGCCACCCGACTGTAGTGAGCTTCCCAAATAATCTTTGTATGCTCGCTTGATGGAACATAAATATGGTCGAGACAACACAACAACCCATCCTGAAGATGGAAATTAGTGACCATCGAGTTGGTGCCCAACATTTGGTAGGTGGTGGAGAAGTTAGGGTATGTCTCATAGAGGTGGGGCCATCCGGAGGTCTCGTGGTCGCAAGAATATAGCACCATGGTGAGTGTTGCGACTGGAGGTCGGTTGAGGAAATTGGCAAATCAATTTGTACTTCTTGTTTTATACTTGATGTTGAGGTGGAACTGTTGTAAGTATGTTGACCACTTCTGATGGTGGTCATTCTACAATTTTCCTTGGGTCTGCATGAACTGTATTCGCTTATGATCAGTGTGTATGATTGTCTCCTTCCCAAGAATGTAATGTCTCCACTGGCGGTAGGCTTTCACAATGGAGTACATTTCTTTATCTTAAGTAGGGTACTTATGGACAACATCCGATAGTGTCTCACTATGATATGCCATCGGGTGGTCGTGTTGAGTGAGAACGGTGCCCACAGCATAGTCTAAATCATATGTCTCGATCTCAAAGGGATGTTGCAAGTTCGGTAATGAAATTAATGGGGATGCACACAAAATCTTCTTCAAGTCATCGAAGGCTTGTTGTTGGGATAATCCCCACAAAAAATTTTCCTTACCACCACCCTTGGTTACTTGGTTGAGGGCCCATGCGATATGAGACAATCCTAGCATGAACCTGCGATAGAAATTGGTGAGACCCAAGAAGCTCTGAAGTTCAGTGAGTGTGGTTGGGGCTGGCCAGTCACGGATGACCTGGATCTTGGCTGGATCCACATGCACACCATGTTGATCAATGATGTAGCCTAATTAATGGACCATGTCCATGCCGAAGGAGAATTTTTCCAAGTTTTCATATAGTTTGTGTTGTCGGAGGGTGTGCAAAACCTGTTGAATATGTTGCAAGTGTTTTTCCCAAGTCTTGATGTAGATGAGGATCATGTCATCCAGATACACCACTACAAAATTATTGGTGAAAGGTCGTAGGATATCATCCATCAACCTCATAAAATTTGTTGGAGCATTTGTCAAACCAAAGGGCATGACCAGCCATTCAAAAAGACCTTCTTTTGACTTGAAGGCAGTCTTCCATACATCTGTTTGTTCTATTGGGACCTGGTGATAGCCAAACTTCAGATCAATCTTACTGAAGTATTTTTCTCTCATGAGATTATCAAGGAGGTCATTGATTCAGGGAATCGAGTGTTGGTTTCGAACTATGATTTTATTCAGGGCCTGGTAATCAATGCAAAGTCACCAAGTCCCGTCTTTCTTCTGCACCATCACGATTGGGCTCCCACAAGGCAATGATTTGGGACGGATGTGCCCCTTTTGGAGCAGTTCTTGGATTTTCCTCTTGATCTCCTCATTTTCTAACAGAGAGCGGCGGTATACTGGCCCATTGGGTAGAGGTACGCTTGGGGTCAGATCGATGGGATGCTTGACCTGGAAGTGCATAGGTACCCTGGTAGGAGAGGAGAAGACATCTTAGTATTCTTACATGACCTTATCCACTTGCTTATGTTGTGTGGAGAGATCGTTTGCGGAGGCCCTAGATGTGGCTGTGATCTTTCACTCACTCTGAGAGTGAATCACGAAGAAGACAAATTTCTTGGTCTGAGAGATGACCTTCCTTCATTGCTTGGCATAGATCAAGGAAATATCACTAGGAGGGACTGCTCGGGTATCCTGTACAATTTATTGTTCAAAGTAATAATAACACTATGAGGCTTAGAATCATATACAGCATGATGTTTCCATAAATAAGATTGGCCCAAAAGAACATTGCACACTTCGAGAGGAGAAAAATCACACAATACCTCATCTTTGAAGGGCTTGATTTCGTTCGACAGTCCACACTGTTGGAGTACATGGAGATCGCTTCCTTGGCGGAGCCATCCAATGATGTAGGATTGTGGATGTGGCATTGTTGGCAGGTCTAGTCGCTTGACGACCTCTGCTAAGATGAGATTCTTCTGGCTACCGCTATTAATGATGAAGTGCAGCAGGGTGCCTTTTACTCACATCTGTGAATGGAAGAGGCGCTCTCCTTCTTTTGGCTCGTCTGGTTCACCAGGCTGGAGCTTGGTGGTAGAAATGGTGGAACTAGGTTTCGCATCAATGATCTACCTTCCCCTTTATAGTTATTACTTAGATTCAGAACCCACATCTGATTCAGAGGCATTCACTTCGGCAACCAGTGACTTCTTTGAGCGGCAATTAGTAGTGTTATGCCAAGGTCTCTTATGGAAGTCACACCACTTCCTGGTATCTTTATTTCTCTTTCTGGTGTCCTTCTTTGCTTGTGGCTTAGACTGGTTGTCCTGATACCGTCCATATTTTCTCTGTCTTTTTTTCTGTGGGTTGGGGACACCCTTTCCTGGATTTTTTTGTGAGGGGTTTCCAGGCCCAAATTGCCGCGTCTTTTGTTTGAGCTTCTGCTCGATTTTGACAGCATATAGGTAGGTCGCGCCCAAGTATGAAATGTCCAGAAATTCCATTTTAGTCTGGATGTATCTATGAAGAGAACCACGATACTTGAGCACCAGATGTCTCTCTAAATATTTGATACTCATCTTGGTGCGCAAGGTATGGAATATATTTGTGAACTCTAGTACTGTTTGGTCTCTTTCTTGGCGCAGTGTGGTCCATTTGGTATACAAGTTATCATAACTTCCGACAGGGTAGTATTGTTCCTTAATAGCATCCTTGAAGGATTCCCAGGTGGTCATGATTGTAAATAATGAGGGTTCCTCTGTTTCCTTTTGCTCATAGAAATTTTCCCACCAATCTTTGACATGGGGAACATCTTTGAGGAGCACAAAAGTAATCTTTTCTCTATTCGAAAAGTTATGGACAGAAAAATACCCTTCTAGTAGATTCAACCACTTGTCTACAGAATTTGCATCTATATGACCTTCAAATATAGGAATATCAAAGTTGATTTGTACCTTGAAGGGGGTGGTGCCTCCACTCGAGGAAGATGCATTGCATTTTGGTAGTCGTCGAAGGATTTGCGCAAAACTATCCATCATCTCGTTCCTCTATTGCGTGAGGGATTCCTCAAGAAAAATTTTGAAAGGATCTCTTGTCCCATCATATTTATTTTCTCCTTCCATGAGAGGTCGCTTGGGCGTGCGAGATCTTTTTTCCTCAAGAGAAACAAAC
This sequence comes from Picea engelmannii, assembly GCA_009831015.1. NCBI lineage: Eukaryota > Viridiplantae > Streptophyta > Pinopsida > Pinales > Pinaceae > Picea > Picea engelmannii. Next base: position 1,698,626 of record ML776861.1, on the reverse strand, counting down.
TCGAGACCCAATTCTTTGTACCCTGACCTCATTGGGGACATGCATTAAGATGACAAGGAGAAGACTGCTCTGATACCACTGATCCAGATTTTATGAGAAGAATGAAATGAATACAGATTATGAAAATATGCTTAACACAAAATAACAAAGATACGGTAAAAATGGTTTTCTATTCAATAAGGAATAATCTTAAATTGTAACATGCAGCGGAAAACAAGCTTGTTGGAATGGTGGTGGCTTATCTTTGAGAAGAGATGTGACGGTTGTTCTCATTCGCAAGAAGATGGTTACAATGAGGCTCTGAAGGCATTTTACAATAAATAGGAATGTCAAAAACCCTATACATCCAAAAACCAAACCCTAGGAGATGAAGCGCCAAAAGTCATGTGGGCCCCATTTGGGTAAGTTAGTACATCAACTTCCAAGGGTCGTAACTTTTGCATACGATCTTCGTTTTAAGCACATGATAGCTCGTTGGAAAGGTATAGCCAAGAAGAAAAAAAATTGAATGGCCCAGATCAATGCCTCTAGTAGTCTCCTAGGCCCAAAATCCCCAAAAAACGTTGTTTAGGGCCTCAAAACAGCCCCAAAAGTTTGGAACCCGAAAAACTGCCAAGGTGGAAAACTATTTTTCGAGCCAGTGGAATAGGTGGGTGGTCATCGATATCCACCTGGATAAAGAGCAGAGGAAGTTTGAACATGTATTTATACATGTAGAAAAGGTTTCGTGCCTAAATAACCAGATCGAGATAAAGAGTCGAATCCCACATTCGTGAGGAAAAACAAGTAAAAATAGTTTTTAATGAAAACATGAAACCACATAGTTTAAATGTGAATGAAGAGTCATGGAACCATGTGCAAGGTGTTAACTTTTGTTTTGAAGAACTATGAACCCATAATAGGTTAAATCATGATCGTTCATCTCCATAGTTCAACGGTTAAGATTAAGATATTGGGGTGTAATACTTGGTGGGCCATCTCAACCACGTCAGCACCATGATAGCAACCTCATCAGTTCCACGTGTCTAGTATGACGAGTGCTACTTCAAAGGGAGCCCACGCCAGTGCCACATGTCAGGACATGTAACGATGCCACATCATCTAGTGTACATAAAGAATACATCCACGTGGAAGCCACCTCTTATACAACATCAACACAAGAGAACTGGAAAAATGATTAAGTATCAAGACACCATAGAGATAGTGAGAACGACAAAGAATCAGGAGTATGTGAAGAAATGATCATGAACCCATAGACCCATAGACCTGCGGTGAGATATTGAAAATAACTAAGTATCAAGAATCAGTTGGATAGAGATATTGAAAATAACTAAGTATCAAGACATCGTGGAGATAGTGAGCACAACAGAGAATCGAGAGTATGTGAAGAAATGAGTGCGAACTCATAGACCCGCAGTGAGATCTTGAAAATGACTAGGTACCAAGAATTGTTTGGACAAAGATGTATCGAGAAATGGCTAAGTGTCAAGAGTAGATCAGTCGGATGGTCAAGGTCATGAATAAGAGAATAACGGAGATGTCGTGGAGCATAGTGAGATCTAAAAATTGGCTAAGTATCAATAATGACTAAGTACCAAGAGATATGACATCCCATAAAGTCACCACTAGTCACAGATCAGACAATCCAGAGGGTGAGAGATCCAACGGCCCAAGAGGTCACCACTTGTCACATATTGGACGACCTAGAGGGTTTCCACTTGTCACAATATCAAACGGACCAGAGGGTGACAGATCTGACAGACCATAAAGTCACCACTTGTGAAAAATCGAACAACCCATAGAGAGAGATCCTACGACTCATGATGTCTCATAGACCCATGGTGAAATACTTAGAAAATTTTCTAATTATGGGTGCAAAGTGAGTGTAGCAGAACATGAAGGTGCATTCTAGAGGCTATGGAGGTATGAAAAGATGTGCCTTAGACCCATGGATAAATTATTAGAAATGTGTCTAAGTATAGGTGCAAAATGAGTGAGGCAGGACGCAAAAGTGCATTCTTGAGGTCGTGGAGGTATGAAAAGATATGCCTTAGACCCGCAGAGAAATGCTTGGAAATGTGTCTAAGTATAGGAGAAAAATGAGTGTGGAATAACATGAAGGTGCATCTTGGAGGCCACAAAGGTATGAAAAGATATGCCTTAGGCCCACAGTGAAACCCTCAATATGATAGATAGATGGTTGAGGTTGATCAGAGATTTGATCCTATGGTAGTTGTGAGTTGTAGGCTTGAGCTATCTGAGACTTGGATCAATGATTGAGATCAATTCGAGGTCCATATCGAATGGTTGCTAATAATTGAGGGGGTATTATGTGTTTATGTTGGGCGATGAGCACATAAATAGTTGTAATCTAATCAAGGATATCATCCAATGGCTGATGTGCATTGTGGTTGCATAGCATGTTTGGTGGACAGTAAGAAGATTGACGGTTGAAATTAGATCAAGGGAAGATCAAATGGCTATTGAGTGTTAAATTTTGCATTGTGGTATGATAGAATATCACACATGAAACCAAAGGGGGTCTATGTCGGTTTCTAAGGAGTGTCGCAGCTCGGTTAGAGAATATTTGGATCCGACATCATGGACATACTTTTGTATGTGTAAAAATTCATAGAAGCATGGAATGTATAAATAATGATGCTCGGATCCAATTTAAGGGTGTGAAAGAATTGAGAAAGGATGGGAGAGATGGAATCTTGAGTTTGCATAACTGAAAGAGGAAGAAACATAAGAGTGAGAAGTGGGAGTAAGTATCGATCTTGTGAAGAGAATCTTTGAGGATCTAATGTATGAGGATGCTAGAGAACGAAAGGAAGATAATGTAAAGGTTGGGAGGTGCAAGGACAAAGGAACTTCTAGAACTATGTCGTTTGAGAACTGTGAGAGTGGAGATAGAGTAGAAGACTTGTGTAAATGAAGGCTTGAAGGAAAGAGGTAATATAGTATTGTTAACAGCTTGAGGAGTTTGACGTTTCTAGTAAAATTGGTATCTACAGGCTTTGTTGAGTTGGTGCTCATCTAAGGGGATTGGTGTCTCCTACAAGTTGGTGTCTAAAAAATTTATTCTTGAGTTGGTGCTCAAGAGAGGAGATTGGTGTCTCCTGCAAGTTGGTTCTTGCAATCATTGTAACAATAGTTTGGTGCCTACAAGATTTTATAAAGAAAATTTGTTGTGTCTTTTTCCCATTTGGGTTTCCACGTTAAATCTTCGTGTACACTGAATTATATGTTTGTATGTGAATTTCTCATTAATTGCTTATAATTAGTGAAATAACAAATTGGTAAAGTTCAAAAGAAAAGAAAAGGTGGTCTTATACTGATTCACCCCCCACCCCCCTCTCAGTATAAGTAAGTGCGGCAACAATAATCTAGCAGACAGAGTCGTCATTGAGCCATATTTGTTGAAGGAAATGGAAGAACAGATGACAAAGATTAGACAGAATTTAAAAGATACCCAAGATAGGAATAAAATTTATGCATACAAGAACAACATTTCCATATATTTTAAAATGGGCGAACATGTATTTATAAAAGTGAAAGTGAATTAATTTTTCCAAGATTGGGTTGATGCTCAAAGTTGGTACCATGATATTGTGGCCCTTTTGAGATATTAGAAAAGATAGGCCCAGTTGCATACATGCTAGAATTTATTGCGTGCATGAGAGTGCAGAATGTATTTCATGTGTCGTTATTAAAGAAATATGTTCCTGACCATAACTACGTAATTGATTGGATTGTGATCCAGGTGGAACACAAAGGGGGTTTTTGGGTGGACCCAGTACGCATGTTAGACCAAAAAGTCAAAGTTATCAAGAAAAAATGCATAGGTCTGTTAAAGGTTCAATGGACCTACTATAGTATTGAATATTCAACATGGGATCACGAAGAAAGAATGCGGGAGGAATACCCACAATTTTTTGTCAATTTTGAAGAAAAGATAACCTAAAAATGCAAGACTCCATCTTTGGGCAGCTAGAGTTATGGAAACACATATGAGATTCCTCACCATCCTACATTAGGGGGCCTGAGAAAAGAATGGTGTATCCCGATGGACTGAGATCAGTGAAGGGGGTACATTCCTTAGGTCAGTGGGTTAAGAGGAACATGAGATTATGATTGGAACTACTACTAAAGTATAAAAATTGCATAATTTTATTTTCTAAGTATTGTGATGTAAATTTGTGCATGTATTTCAACATGGTGGTGTGCACCGAGGATGGTGAATAATTGTAGGGGAGGGGCGATGTAACATCCCCAATATAATCCCCATTGTAATTAATGTTTAATGTAGATATAAGGAAATGTGGCTATGGCCAAGCAATGTAATATGTGAATTGCATTTTCCAATTTTTAATAAAAAATATGTGATTCTAGCTACTGACGAATATGGACAAAGATGGGAAATGAGTTTTCCACAAGATTAGGGAGTGTCTAATAGGGGTCCAAGGGGGGAATTATTTATGGGTATTAACCCAAACCCATATTTCTGATTTTATTATCATTAGGGACAAACTTTATATAACCTATTTGAGTGTATGAGATCCCAATCATTGAATACTTGTAAGAGGGTGGGTGTAAAAGTCACATCTGATAGTTTTAGGGTGTATGGGGCTGAGTACAATCAGTTTGGTGATGAGTGTGAGTCAAGAGAATAGAAAAAAGAGAGGAAATTTGTATGGTCAGGGGAGAAATTTTAGACAGTCAATTTTTTGCATGAATAGCAAGCAAGCAACATGAAGAAGAGATCGGGAACTGGAACAACCATAGAGTGTGAATTTTGGATCATTTATGGAGCTTAAGACTGAAGAAGCAAGTTGCCAAGCTTGCAGAAAAACCAAGTTATCACACCTGAAGAGTGAAATCATGTGTGAATTGCACTGGAGCAACAAGCTTGATAGGTGGTTCCTCGACTCTATGGAATCCAATTCAAACAATCTTTGAGCTTATTATCAAAGTATGTATGACCACCCTCAGTCAATCGAACATGGAATACATTTTGGGGATATTGAACGTTAGAATGAATGGTCTCCTTATTTTATATTATAATTAAGTTTCATTATCAGATCAAGCAAGTGCCCAAAGGGTCAGTTGTTATTGCTCCCTTCATATGTGTGAATTTCACTCGAGCAGCAATCTTGTTGTTGTTGTTTTCCTGGTAGTTTTCCTTCCAGTGAGTTACCTTGATTTCCTAGTGTTGGAAAGTTGGTTTGGATAGTTGGTTGTCATTGATGTCAACCCTTGAAGATTGATGTCAACCCTTGGAGAAGTCCGGAATCCCGAGAGATGTGGATGCAATCATTGGAAAATTGGTAGTCATTTTTATGATTGAGATTGATGGTGAGTTAGTTGTCATTGATGTTAGTTGATGTCAACAATTGTGTTGGATGCACTTGAAGAATTTTGGTAGCGTCAAAAGTATGGTCATGGAACCCACATTTGATCGAAGAATAAAGACATGAAGGTCAGCATACTTGCAGGTAAGACTATCATAGATGGATAGTATGCATCATTCCATTTCTGATGATATATGGTATGCCACGTAGTTCCTCACGATTGAGGAGATATGGCTCTGTGAAGTTGGAGGACCCTCAAGAATATTCTATAAGCCTCTAGAAGGTCATCAAGAAGCTTGACCAGTCAAAGTAGTTGCAACAAGGGATTAATTATTTAGACCAATTGAAATGGAAACATTACATTCATTAGTTTTTTTTGTGATATTTTCATAATGAGATATCAAATATTGAGCACGTGGCATGTCGTACAAGTTTTCTCTCTAAAATAGGCCAGAATTTAGCAAGGTCTTCCATTTTCTCTATAACTCGTTTTAAGGAATGAGTCAAGGAGTGAAACTTGGAGGAATTTTAGAATACATATTGAAGAAGGTTGGGTACAAGTTTCAAACCTTTATTCATTACAGGTACAGAGTTATTCTTGTTGAAATTTAGGGTTTGTGACTAATCCAAAACTAGTCCTGTGAGACTGAGGTAAAGGTTGATGAAGATGTTATTCTCTTGTTGTTGAAGTTGAGGAAGGTATGTAGGTATGTGATCACATACACTAGGTAAGATACAATATCAGAGGTTGTTGTTACAAGTTGACAGTCTCAGGTTGTTGTGACAGGTTGTGGTGATAGGTTGATAGTGACAGGTTGACAATGACAGTGATGGTATATCAGTCCAGTGACAGGGACAGTGATAGGTTGATGTGGCAGTGACATATTGGTTTACATTTATATTTCAAGGCGATTAGACGAGGAAAGGAAGGGGGGTTGTATCCTCCTTCCGATTGGAGACGAAAAATCAGGGAGTTGGAGCTTCCTTCAAGTTGCATCCTGTAAATAGGGGGTTGGAGCCTCCTTCCAGTTGTAGCTAGAGAAATAGGAATTTGTTGCTTCCAATGAATATACTCTTTGATCAATAAGAAAATCATTTTGTGGTTGTTTCTCGCATTGGGTTTCCATGTAAAACTCTAGTGTACTGTGTTTATGTGATGTTTATGGTGTTAATGATATTTTGAATGATCATAATGTTCATTGGAGGTTTTATATTGTGATTAAAATTACTAATTATGCTCATATTGATTCACCCCCCCCCTTCTCAGTATCCGAACACCTAATAGTGAGATTCTTGGTTACATGTGCCAAAGAGACCCTTATAAACAAATGGGACACTGGATGGACCGAGATCATTGAAGTGTTACATTCCTTGGGTTGAGAAGGTCGATAGGACGATAGCTAGCGGAAAATTGAGATAGTTATAGGAGAACACCAGTGGGTTGTGGGATTATCTAAGCTATGAGTGGACAGTGAGAGACACCATATTTTGTGGATTTGACTTTTTGGAGATCTATAATAGTAATTTTACGGTTGGGTGGTATGTTCATCCCAAGCAGTTGGTTACACAACTATTTTAAAAACGTAAGTTTTTTATCTTGTTATGTGTTGTATTTATGGTTTATTCCATTGTGTAATAATTATGTATATAAGAATGATTTTTTTATGTTATTGTATGAATTTAATTAGTTTCATTCATGTTTATTTCAGCAGATTGTAGATTCATGTAAATTAATTATAAACGAATGGTTAAATCTATGTGCATTCATGTAGCTAGTAAGTTGCAGGATTAGTTAGCAGAAAAATTTTATTTTACCTATAATTATGCATGGTAATGTTCCTCAGTTAAGCTAGGGGAACATTACAACCACCAAGAGAATTGACCAGTTCTTAGTCTTTAAAGGTTTTATGGATGAATTTACTAGGGTAAAATAGTGGGTCACCTCAGGAGGGAGTCCAACCATAATCCAAAGGTATTAGAGTCTCTTTCTCAAGAAAAACCAACCAACCCTTTCAAACTAAATCTAGAATGGTCAGAGATGGAGGGGTTTGTAAACAATATCAAAGACAGTTGGAAACCCTATGATGTAATTTTTAGAGAGTCTACTCCTATGAAATTCCAACAAAATATAAAAGAGGGAAAGAATATATAATCCCAACAGGGAAAGGATAAAAAAACATAAATATGACAAGATTCTCAAAGAAGTGGAAGAAGGTCTGGAGATACTTTATAAAAGTGAAGGTTTTATCTATTTGAATGAGGCACATAAGATCGAAGTGAATCTCTTGGAAGAGAAAAAGAGGAACGTATTCTTGGAGAAAAAAAAAGAATGGGGGATTAAGAGCAGGGAAATATGGCTTCAAGCAAGTGATGAAAATTCAATATTCTTTCATAGATATGTAAATAGTAGGAAACAAATTAACTTTGTTTGTAAAATTGACAAAGGGAATGACAGTTGGGAAATAAATTTTAGGAATATTGTATATGAAGGAGTCAATTATTTCTCAAACCTTTTCAGGGAGGATTCTTAGGATACATTTGTTGAAGTAATCGGGCTTTCTAATTATTTTCCCGGTTTTTTCCAATCATGAGGATAATCTGGAACGAATGAAAAAAGTGGGGAAAGTTGAATTGTGAAAAACTTCACAGAGCTTCCAAAGGGATAAAAATCTAGGGCCAAATGGCCTCCCTACGGAATTATTTTTTGGATGTTATGATTTCATAGAACAAGATTTAAGAAGGGTGGTGCAGGCCACCGAAATCACTGGAAAAATGCTTGTAGTGTATAAAACTACCTTTATATCCTTGATACTTAAAGAGGATAATCCAAGTTCCTTTGATAAATTCATGCTAGTATCGTTACGCAATTGTATCTACAAAATTATCTCAACATTTATTGCCAAAAACACTAAAAATGGTATTATCAAAAAAATATCTTAAATGCAGTTTGGGTTTTTAGAGGGAAAACAAATCCACAAGGTAGTTGGGATAGCACAAGAAATATTACACTCAATCAATACTAGAAATCAAATATCATTGGTAATCAAAGTGGTCCTCTCCAAAGCTTATGATAGGATAATTTGGATTTACTTGAGATTGAGTCTTATTCACTCAGGTTTCTATCATCATTTTGTGGTTTGGGTGATGAGCTACATAACCTCTATATCATTTTCCATCTTAATCAATGGGATTGTATCCCCTTTATTCAAACCAAGAAGGGTACTTAGACGAGGATGCCCCTTTCCCTTGTCATTTTCCTTATAATAGATAAAGGATTGAGTAGGTTAATAAAAGAGGCTTCAAACAATGGCAGTTTTAGAGGGATATGCATTGGTCTAGCCTACAATATCACACATCATTTATTTGTGGATGATTTTATAATTTTATGTGAAAGTGCTAGAAGTGTAGTTGAGAAATTCAAAAATATGTTGGATTTACTATATAAATATATAGGTGTGATTATAAATATTGACAAATCCATTATATTGATATGGGGTATAAATGAGCAATAATAGGGACGTTTCTCCCATTTATTTCCCTACCAGACGATTGATTTAGACTAGGGTTTAAAGTATTTGGGGTTCCATATAAAACCCAACTTATATAATAAAAAAATGTGACTGGAAATAGTTGATTTCCAAAGTGGAAAAGAGAATAAACATCGGGTACAATCGATGGCTCTCTAGAGGGGGTAGACCGGTGCATGTTAAAGTTGTATTGGATAGAATAATAGTATACTATATTTCATTGGCTTGGGTTATGAAATGCATGTTGGAGATAATTATAAAATTGTGCTACAAAATAGGTTTGAAAATAAGTGGAAAGCATGGTAGGGATAAGGAATTTATGGGATATAGGAGATATAGAAGAAGATTTTAGACCATGGTATTCAAAAAAGGACACAAAGAAGATGTTTGGCTCGCTAGAAATCTGAATATTTTTTCAAGAAAGGAGACTCTCCCCCTCAAAAGTGTGATCTAGTCCCTAAATATCCTAAATGCTTACCCACGGGCCAAGGAAAAATAAAAAATACATAAGTTGAAAGAAGAGGTATTCAACAAGGCTACCCTTTGGTCATACTTTGATGGTGCCTCATAGGGAAGCCCTCCTAAAGGAGGTATAGGAGGTATATTATATATTTCTTCCAATCAATGTATATCCTTCAAAGATAGAATAGGATAGGAATATAATAACTACTTTTAACTCATGGCACTCGAATTAATTCTTCAATTGGCCCAAGAGCGTGGTGTTTCACAAATAAAAATTTTGGTGACTCACTTTTGGTTATCCAATACTTACGAAAGGAATATTCACTTATAAATTTCACTTTACAACCCTTATTTGATGATATACAAATGCAGATGAAAACTTTATCACGTATCTCATTGTCTCACATATATAGGCATAGGAACATGAAAGAAAATGGCCTTTCAAAAGATGGATTGGGACTAGAGATTAATACTTGGATTATATCCATTATACAGGATAGGCATGTCAATGAATTTACTCATGCAACTTGGCTATATTGATATACTTTTTTGTATTAATACATGGGACTATTTACATCTTTAAATTTTTGAATGATGTAACTATTGTGCTCATTTGAGATAAGGAACAACATTATTTTTTATTATACAACTTATTGATATGTATAAAAAAGAGAAGTATGAAGAGATGCTACTATAAATGGTTGTTGAACGGCATTATTTTTTATGATACAGGTTGTTTATATGTACAAAAAAGACAAGTATAAATAACTATTGCTATAAATGGTTTTTGAGACATTTTTTAATTCCATAAGGTATATGACTATGTAATTTTGTTTTATAAATAAAATTATGGATTTTTTTACCTGGAAAACAAATAAAATAAGAGTGGGCATAAGAAATAAAAGCAAGAGTAACAAGGTGACAATATGGGAGAGGAACCCAATGGCAAGTATTTTTGGCATGGCACTTATCATTCCTTCATTCAAGATTACTCCTTTTGACACGTGATCCCTCATATTAAACAATCACAACCATCATAAATAGGAAACCTATCATACTTGGATTTATACTTCAAACCAATACAAAATTCTTCATGCATCCATATCAGCTATAGGTATCCAAAAACCAAAGCATTCAATACAATAATCATGTTGAAGGCTTGTCATATTGCAAAGTAGATCAACATCCCTTCACTTTCAAACATGTGATTACCATTAAAACTTGGAATCTTAATACATTAAAATGGTTAAAGTTGACACATTATAATAGCTTCCAACAAATTCTAGGAATTAACATAACATGCACATATAGCACTCTTTGCATCCATAACCCAAAAAGACATGCATACAACTTCCAAAAAAGTGTGCAAACCATAATAGCTATAAGAAGTCAAGAAAAATGTGCAAGCCTACATGGTTGTAGAATACTCCATTGGATGATAAAAATTCAAGATGAAACTTTGTTCAAATATAAAAAATATAAGGAATCAATCAACTTTGCATAAATATAATGTTGGGAATGCACTAACAAAACACTTGTATGTTTCTCATGCTAGACATTGTTAATAACATAAGGATATAACACCCTACAAATATATTAGATGCCATGTGCTATGCTTTGTTGCATAGAATAAAATAAACAAATGAAGGACCCGTATATACTATCAATCAAACCCTAAAAAAATCAATGATGATATGGACAATATAATCCTCGTCCCATCATGGCCTACACTTGATTCCATCAAGGGTAAAGTTTTCCATGATTCCATCAAGGGTAAAGTTTTCCATGATACAAGCTCAAAGTAATAACATCCAAAATTATGTGGATGCCATATAAGTGCCAAGAAAATGATCTTTCAAACCGACAATTCACCGTAATCGCAGACATGATTATGAGACATTGGGTTGAAGGCTTCAAGAATAGACTGTAATTAATTAAATTCATGAAGCCATATAAACATGTAACCAAAATTAAATGCATTCAAGAGGTCAAATGAAGTTTGTCATATGAATGCAGTGTTTATCTTAACAAATAGAAATTAGAGATAGAAATAATGGGTATAAACCATAGGAAAAATTGTCGTTGTTTTGGAGGATGAAAGAAACACATATAAAACACCATTTACTACTCTCCCTCGGGAATGAAAAACACACAAACAATGAAAGACATTGTATGGCTATTACACCTACTTTATTTCCATCACAACCAAGCTACTCAAGCTACCTCATTTATATTGTTCCAAGCCCAAAATCCACCATTGTTTCCTTCAAACCCCTTCCCAAACACATTGTATGAGATCAGGTTATCTCACTAAGCTCGGCCCTGACCCCTGGGAATTAAACACTCAAAATCAAATAGAGAAGAGTCAATATTGAGGATACAACCAAAGCTCCCATTCTTTCAAGGATACGAACGAACTAGGTAATATTTGATCTGAACACAAAAGGGCCAAGCATGCAGAACTATTGTCCACAATGAAACAGTTTTTAGAGGTGCACCAAGTGAAAATTTCATCCACAAGAGTAGGTAAAATGAAATGCAAAACTGGCAGTGAACCACCAGGTTAGTTTCCCACAGGTGCAAAGTTATAAGTAACTCTGCAGCAACTTCAACACTTGAGTTTCTCTCGAATTTTCTATACAGGCCCAATATCCTCTGTTACAGAGTCTATAGTACTTTTTTCTCTCACCAGAACTCATATCACCCATTTGAAGTTCATAGGAACTACATTTTCTCTCACAGGTTCCCATCTCCTTACGAGCACCTCATTTATGTTGTTTTAGTCTTCGTCGCATGCTCCTTTAACAGTGCACCCAATACATTACTTTTCCACGAGACCACGGGTTGAAACCATGGTCTAATTATCTCCTTTAACATTATCGAATACCCTAGTGCTAAGCTTATTTATTTTCATATGACAAACGCCCAGAACCAGAGGCTTAAACACGGAGGTATGTGATCAATATGGATCGTCGATCCATATTCTTCAATGGATGATTGCCATGTATATTGGTCCTGGTACGTCAAGACTCCATGCCTTATCAACAACCCAAAACCCCCAAAGACCATAGTCCGCAATTATTTGGACCATTGATCTCGTTGGTTATCAATGGTCATGATCTCTTCCTCTGTAATATCATTCAACGATGGATCACTGTCGATCCAAATTGTGGATCCAATATGGATCATTGATTATCCTCTAATTATATTTCAAACTATCGATGTGGGTTAGCACTGAACCCTGAGCACTTTGGAACCTTTCTTTCATGTGTCTTCCCCTTAGTGGACACCTTTACGTCAGCATGACGTATCTCGTCATCGGGACATTGGGGCTTACAACACTTCTTATCAACCAAAACCTCTCGATGGCCATGGTCCTCTGTAAGGAGAACCGTTGATTAGGATATATCAGTTTGAACCTCCACTATCAATCTCTGTTGAACAACTACCAGGGTTCACCTTGGGGTTTCCTATGTGGACCTGCCATGTGTCAACTGTTGACTAGGTTGCCACGTGTCACCTAAATTCATGAATTCTGTATGCACCAGTTGTCAATTGGACACTGACATGTGTCACTTCCTTAATGGGCCATGTGTCATTCTCTGATTGGTTGCATACGTTAGCATGACATTTTTCATCATCAATACCTCGGGAATTTTAAGCTCTCCAATACATTACAACCTTCACTTCTCATGGTCTGCTATAATGAGAACCGTTGATCTGAATCTAGATCGCACGGTCGTGATTCTCCCTTAACTTATGCATGCCTTTTAACTCTCAATATGTTGTCATCCATTGATCTGACTCTAGATTTGATGGTCAAATGTGTTCTTGTCATTGGACAGTCGTTACTTCAACAGAATCCTTCTAACTTCAATCCAATGATCATGACTTAATTGTGGGGCAATCCTATTGTTATAAGCGATATCTCCTTCATGGTATAATTTGATGTGATTTGGATCGTTGATCCTTCTAGTGATCAACGATCAATGGCTATTGTAGCTTCTCCTATGCATTCTGATCTATAACAACACTTAGCTCTTTCCTACACACAACAACTCTTGAAATCTGTACAAACGCTAACTCAATAGATCATTCAGTGATACATCGAGACGTCAAATAAACACACAAAGATTCTATAATTGAATCTGTACACAATTTACATAAGGCCTTTCTCACCTTTCTGGTCTAATTTACATTAAATTGGCCTATGTTCGGCTTTTTGGAAACACTGGGCCTCTTACACACTCCTCTATACCTCTTTCTCACTCTATCTCCACACACACTCTTTCTAATTGTTGATATTATGGTAGTTGCGGGAGGTATTTACCTCCACATCTAAACCTGACGAGAATCGTATATTCTAGGAAGCAAGAAGAAACCCTAATGAGTTGGCTAATAACCCTAGAAGACTTTTCGGCTCAAGAAGATAACTTGTATTAGGTTATTAGCCTCCAAGTGAAGATGTCAGCCAGAAGAAATAATGTATATTAAACAAACAGATACCCAGAATGAGAAGTCGACCCAGAAAGTTAGCTAGAATTACTATAAATATAGGAGACCAATCTTCATTATGGCATGCAGTCTCAGAATTGCAGAGCAGCACTTGTGCACACTGCAGTGCCCAGTTTTGTGCGCAGGTTTGGAGGAGAGCTGCCATTGCAGTTGTTGCAGCTAGCAAATCACATTTGGCTTTTACTATCTCTTGGTTAGGGTTTGGACTATCTGATCAGCTATTGTTGGTGCGTTATCCTTGGGGAAAGGTGTGCTACCCTTTTTTTGGCTATCTAGCCTAGGGTTTGCTTCCAGAGTGATTCTCTGTCAAGGTTAAGGTGCTCGGAGGGTGGCTTTGGCCTATGGTTGGGTGACAATAGTGATATTGTCAATGGTAAAACGAGCACATCCATTATATTCTAACATGGTATGGGCCCACTCCTCCTTCATTCAGTCTAATTGTTGGAAGGAAACATAGCCGGAAGGATATTAATCTTGTTGAAGAACTGTTGCTAGGGTTTCTAGCAGGAGCAGTCACCAAAACATTGTCACTAGGGTTACTAGCAGGTGCAATTGCAGAAACCCCAATCCTCTCGTTAAGGCACCTTAAGTGAAGGGATTGACCTAATCTCTGGATAGATCAGTCTGTCCTAGCCTAGTGCATCTCCTGGTATTCTCAGCAAGCCAAGAGGTCAAGTTTGAGTTTTTGGTCAGATCTAGGGTTGACCAAGTCAAAGCAGCCATGACTTACTCTATGAAGTCAGAAAACAAGTTAGATGGATCTTATAACTTCAGAGCATGGAAGACAAGTATTGACCTCATCCTTGCCAAGAATAAAGTGTTGGATATCGTGAAAGGAAAGATCGTGAAACTAGAGTTTGAAGAAGGAAAAGAGAAGGAACCGCAGAACGTTGCAGTTATGGAGAAGTTCAAAGACGGTGACATCAATTCTATGTGTATCATAGTGGAATCTATAAAAGACCACTTGATACCCTACATCTCCCATCTCGACTCATCGAAGAAGATGTATGATGCCCTAACAAACATCTTCTCAGTCAGAAACATTGGACAAATAATGAGTCTGAAGAATGAGCTTCGTGACATGAAGATGAATGATGATGACAGCATAACATCATACTTTGTGAGAATCTCTCAGTTAAGAGATCAACTAAAAGTTATTGATAAAATCATTTTAGAGAAGGAATTGGTAAACATAGTACTCAATGGTCTTCCCAAGACGTGGGATGTATTTGCCACAAGCATGAACACAAGGAAGGAGTATCCTACATTTGAAGAACTTTGGACTTGTTTTGCTCAAGAAGAATCCAGGATCATTGCAAAAGATAAACCCCAAAAGAAGTACGATGATCAAGCCTTCACAGCAAGATTCAATAATTTTAAGAACAAAAGGAAGTTTGGTTCAAAGAGGAAGACAAATCAAGAGAAAGATATTTCAGAAATACAATGCTTCAACTGTCGAAAGTATGGTCACTACAAGAATCATTGTCCTGAGCTAAAGAAAAGGAAGGAGAAACATGAAGCATCAGTTGCTGAAGAAAAGGAACCTACAAAGAAGACTAAGCAGGATGAAAGAGACTGCTTCTTCCGAAGGTAACAATACTCTTCTTATTTCTTGTACATATCTTGTTTGCATAGTTTCTGTACATATCTTGTATATCTATCTCTTAGAAGATAATATGTTCCAAGAAGAACTATACTTATGGAAGAACAACAAGATAAGGATTGTTATCATTATACAAGTCAGATAATACATATGAAAGGATGAAATACATTAAACAAATCATGTGGAAGCTATTGCAAGATAAGTCGAAATCAAAATCAATCATGAAAAGACTTAGAATAAGCAAAGACAGAAAGAAGTCATAAATCAAGAGAAAATTGGAGAAAGACTTATGACGTTTTGTAGAAGATAATAAGATGGAAGTGTGAACTCTGTTAGACGGAGAGAGTTGATTATATGCACTCATACATGAAGCAAGGATTAGGAGGGAGCTCATCCTATGATCCATTGAAGATGATGAAGTATATATCCATGGTAGCAGTCTTGAAAGACAGTACGTGTTCAGTTCAATCACAGAAGAAGACTTCTTCGAAAAAAAGGCTTAAAGTATCCCTGGTTGTCCATCCACATTTGTGATCCTATGATGAAAGAAATAAATGAAATTTTAGGGCATGGAATATATAAGAAACTCCATGGACCCAAGAGCTAAAGAAAAACATTAGGAAGAACATGAAGATTCCAAGAAAGAAAGAGAAGCCAGAACAACCAGTCAATAAGAATCACAAGATTACCAACCTAATATGAACTCACTAAAAGAAATCAAGAAGAGGAACTGAAATTTGTGATGAAGAACAATGTACATATGCAATCATTGCAAGATTCGGAACTAGAGGTTCTCCCATATGGAGGGAGAAGACTATGATGATTACTTATTCCAGTAAACCAGACATACCTCTACATGAGTCTTTATATCATCCGCAATATCCATGGGTTGGAGTTCTACATCAGATGAATGCAAAGAATGTTCTCCAGAGAAATTGAACAAAGAGAATATGAAGAGCAACCTCAAGACTTTGAGGCATACCAGAAAGAGACCCTTGTATGCAGATAGAAGAAGATAACTTGGTCTAGAACCTCCAGTGCACAGCAGAAGCGTGGTGATTATTTTCTATAACAAAGATATTGTATCAAGATGATTACTCAGAAGATTAGATCTCATGATGACAGAAGAAGTGCCACATGGATATGTTCCAATTTTCCAACAATGATATACTTTATTGATCAGAGCTACATGAAGCCTTCAAAGAAGACCAGTGTCCCAGACCGAAGTACATTTGAAATCAAGCATTACATTATCCTTGATGAAGTCCAGAAAGGAGAAAGTGGTTCTCCAATACATATCTCCACAATATGAGCAGATAAGCAGACATTTTGATAAATATTTTGCTCAATATGAAAGAGTTTGTGTACTCGAGATGGAGCTCGTGGAGACGACTTCCTTATTGAAAAAGGAAGATATGACTCCCAGGTTGGGAGGGAGAACTGATGTATTATTGATTGATGGATAGTCATTTTTCAGTTCGAAAAATGGTCCAGGATGAGCAGATTCTTTCCATTTTGGAAAGTGGATTGAGATTTATGATGGACAGACATTTTCCAGTTCGGAAAATGGTCCAGATTGTTGATGTACCATAGACAGTAACTTCCCATTGTGTTTAACATGGGGAGTGTTCTAGGGCAGTCTCTCTTCTTGAGGATTACTCAAGAAGACTGTCCTGCCTCGCCGGACAGCGATTTCTCATTATGGTTAACATGAGGAATGGTTTGTTTTGGAGGTTGGTGCAGGACATACATTTCCTCCTGTGGTTAACATGGGAAATGGTCCAGACAGTCATTCCTTAGGGTGGATTCATTCTCTCTGGGTTGCACTTTGTTTAGTGCCAAAGGAATGGCCCGGGGTGGGGAATGGTCCAGGTTCAGAAATCAGGGACAGACATTCCTTAGGGTAGACTCATTCTCTCCAGGTTACACTTTGTTTAGTGTCGGAGGAATGGCCCAGGGTGGGGAATGGTCCAGGCTCATAAATTAGGACAGTTATTCTTCCTTGCTTGAGAAGAATAGTCTAGATAGCTCATCATTGATGTTTTACCTTATGAGGGCAGATGCTCTTCCAAGATCTCATAGATGTGAGTGGAAGAATTGCTCAGATGATTCAGTTTATATCATAACATTGTCTCTGTGCAGGTTGATATCAGATGATTGTTATGAAGACCGTATGTCTCTAGATAGTAGATGTATACTAATGTGGTGGATGTGTTCAACTATTTGATCAAGTATCTGTGTGGTACTTGGTGTGGTAGTGTACCACTGGATGGTAGTTGTGTACTATGATGGATAGACACAGTTGTGTTCTATTGAATGATATTGTTCTGATTGCCTTGAAGACAACAATGTTGAAAATAATTATCAACCAGATGAATGATGAATAGATATTTCCCAGACAGAGAATGGTTCAGAACATTTACTCTTCTAGATTAGAAGAATGGCTCTTGTATCACTCTGTGGAGTAAGTATCATGTCTGATTACTCAAATAGAGTATGGTTCTGAGAGATGATGCAGTTGATGAAACTGATAGTGCTCATGACATAGTCATGAGACAGTCTATACGACTATATTGATGCTATCGAGTGAATGGTATGTTTGTGCTCAAGGCCATTACCTGTAATACCTCCCTAGCTAGGAGTGAGTGTTGATATTATGGTAGTTGTGGGAGGTATTTAACTCCACGTGTAAACCTGAGGAGAATAGGATATTCTAAGAATAAAGAAGAAACCCTAATGAGTTGGCTAATAACCCTAGAAGACTTGTCAGCTTAAGAAGATAACTTGTATTAGGTTATTATCCTCCAAGAGAGGAATTCGGCCAGAAGAAATAATATATACTGAACAGACAGATATCCAGAATGAGAATTTGGCCCAGGTAGTTAGCCATAATTACTATAAATACAGGAGGCCAGTCTTCATTTTGGCAGCCAGTCTCAGAATTGCAAAGCAGCACGTGTGCGCACTACAGTGCCTAGTTTTGTGTCCGGGTTTGGAGGAGAGCTTCCATTGCAGTCGTTCCAGCTAGCAGATCACGTTTGGCTTGGACTATCTCTTGGTTAGGGTTTGGACTATCTGCTCAGCTCTTGTTGGTGTGATGTCCTTGGGGAAAGGTGTGCTACCCTTTGTTTGTCTATCTAGCTTAGGGTTTGCTTCCAAAGTGATTCTCTGTCAAGGTTAAGGTGCTCGGAGGGTGGATTCGGCCTATGTTTGGGTGACAATAGTGATATTGTCAATGGTAAAACGGTCACATCCATTATATTCTAACACTAATTGCCCATAGGCTTACAATTTTAAGCATGGAAGTTCAACTTCTATCCCATCAACAAATCCCTAAGATTGTGAAACTAACAACCATAATAGCACTCTCATACTTTACAATTGATAAGGATCAAATGGAATCAAATCCTCCATACTTAGGATAATCTACATAAACTCAACTAATTGTTCAATTAATCTCTTACAATTCAAATACGGGAAAACAAACCCTATCCTTCTAGAATCCTACTAAAACATGAGAATTTACATTAATTTGAAGTTTAGGGAACCCACTCCCTTAGTAAATGTAAATATCCCTAGGTCAAATCAACAAGGTTGATTTTGGAGGTGAAATGCTCCTGCATCAAACTCCCAAGGTTAAAAATGTTCATGATTTCCTAATCATGTGTTCAATTTCTTCATTCCCTTTGATGTTTTGTTGCATGTTGTCTTCATTTTTATCCTCCATCTTCTTGGATCCCGAATCTTATGCTTTTTTTTCTTACTTCCATTGTTTCCTTTCTTTTGTATTGTTGTTGTCTTCAATTCTCCAAGCCTCCAAATTTTATGTTGCATTTGTCCACTTTCCTTGTTGATGCAAACTTGTACAGTGAAATGTACTATGTTGTTGACTATCCTTCTTACTTCAGTGTACTTTCGTTTAGTCATTTTTACCATCAGCATCCATATATCATCAATCTTCATGTCTATTTTATCTTCTTGTTGGTACATCCCACTGCTTCTTTGTTGAAACTTATCGTTGTTGCTACCCATTAGTTTTTGCATCTCTTCTTCATCCATCCCACTACTATATGGCACTCTGATTTGATTTTCAAAATTGGCTTGAACTAAGTTTGCATTCTTTATATAGTAAGTTTTACCTAGATAACTTGCTAACCATTCCTCCAAAAACCTCAATTCTTTCTCAAATCTCTAAACATTGTCTATGAATGTTGTAATTCAGGTTTAACTTCATCTTTAAGAAATAGTTTAGATTATATTTATCTAATTAATTCTTCATGTTCATCATCACTTTATATACCTTCTACCTCATAATTAGTTTCAAATTTAAAATTTACCTTAGTTTTCTTAGATGTTGTAAACACTTCTTCGTTACAAGGCACTTGTGAACATTTCTTCTCTTTGGATGTAATCTCCTTTTCTGACTAAGGTCATCTCAACAACTTTTCCAGAAACTCTAATTCCTCGTCATAATTCATGAGAATTGCATCTAAGTGTTTCTCTCTATCCTTCCCTTGGCTATCTTTATGAGCCAACTTTATCCTGCTTTCTGCACCAACAAATTCCTGCAATTTTCCTCTAGTAATTGTCTTACACAATTGTGTATGGGTCTCCATTTTACCTTTATAAGACAATATAAGACAATGTGGTCTCATCCTCTTTCATCTCTGTGACAACTTCAAATGGTTTTCCATTATATACTAAACCTACAATCATACATAAATTATCAATTTGAAAAACATAAGACCATATGGCCTCATTTGATGCTTCTGACATCATCAAATCTTCATGTTGCTATGAAATTTCCACATAGTCCATGAGACTCTCAACAGGACTCTCTTTGGCATATTCACCCTCACCATCACCAAGGATTGATCCTTTTTCACGTTCACAAAAGTGAACTTCTCTTTATGTCTTTAACATTTTCTTAAACTCAATTTCTCTGAGTTTTTCATTCCTCAACTGAGCACTCAACCTATGCTTCAGCTTCACCTGCAACATATGCCACTTTACCTTCTTTCATATAATCCATATGCATCCTTGGTCTTCCTCACATTTCTGTAGAAGTTCTATTAGCACACTAAGATGTGCCTTCACCTCAACTATCTCCCTTTAAAATTTCTCATCACTAAATTTTCTATGGCTTACACTAGAACCTTTGTTATGACCATCAGTAGTCATTGTATTCCTTCCTTTATGAGCTTCATCTTTCTCATTGTGAGCTACAGTCAAGCCCATGTAAAAAAAAATCTTGTTACTTAGTACCTCACTAAGCTTCTCCATATCCTATCCCTCTAGTATTTCTCTAGTTCTATTCCTTAGAGCATTCTTCTGAGCACTCCTTGCTCCTTCTACACCTATCTAGATCACCTCATTGAGAAATTCACTTGTCCTCCTTCCTTCCAACCTTCATCTAGAACAGGTTCTTTGCCACAATCTCTAAGAACTTGTGTTTTCCTTTGTTATAGTTCTCTTGTTGTAACCACCATCACTGCTACATGTAATCAACCAATTCTTTCTCAAATTAGTTGAAAACAAAAACATCAATTTACCTCTTGTCTAAAATCATTTGAACATGTACTTTTGAAATCTTTACAATTTATTTTGTCAGCT
Organism: Picea engelmannii; assembly: GCA_009831015.1. NCBI lineage: Eukaryota > Viridiplantae > Streptophyta > Pinopsida > Pinales > Pinaceae > Picea > Picea engelmannii. The sequence continues at coordinate 1,677,552 of ML776861.1, read as the reverse complement.
TGTTCTATTGCAAATCTTCACTCTTCTATTGTCTTCCCAAAGTATGCATTCTCTATGTTTCCTTAAATAACTTCAATTCTCTTTCTCGGAGCTTCATCCAGTAATCATCAATTCTTTGTTTCAATATAAATTGAAAAGTAAAACAAATTTACCTTGTCATATTCTCCAATCCTGAATTTCTGAAAGCTATGATTCTCCTCCAAAGAGAACACCTACTCTAATACCAATTAATAGAGACCCACCAGGTCAGTTTCCCACATGTGTAGAGTTATAAGTAACTTTGAAACAATTTGAACACTCGATATGCTCTCGAATTTTTTATACGGGCCCAAGATCCTATATTACAAAGTCTGGACTACTCTATTCCCCCACCAGAACTCATCTCACCCCTTTGAAGTTCATAGGAACTTAATTTTCTCTTGCAGGTTCGTGACAGGTTTCCATCTCCTTATCAACATCGCATTTATGTTTTTCTAGGCTTCGTCACAGGCTCCTTTAACAGTGCACCCAATCCATTACTTCACCACAAGCTGAAACCATGGTCTAATTATCTCATTTAACGTCATCAAAGACCCTGGTGCTAAGATTCTTTATTTTCATATGACAAACACCTATAACCACGGTCTTAAGCATGGAGGTACGCGATCAATATGGATCGTTGATCCATACTCTTCAATGGATGACCTCCACATATAGTGGTCCTGGGACGTTAGGACTCCATGTCTTCTCAACAACCCAAAACTCTCGAAGGTCATGGTCTGCAATGATCTGGGCCATTGATCTTGTTGGTGATCAATGCTCATGATCTCTTCCTCTGTGATATCATTCAACGATGGATCACCTTCGATATGGATCGTGGATCCAATATAGACCATTGATTCTCCTCTAATTATATTTCAAACTGACGGCGTGGGTTAGCACAAAACCTTGACCACTTCAAAACCTTAATTCCACATGTCCTCCCCTTAGTAGACGCCTTTACATCAGCATGACGTATCTCGTCATCGGGACATTGGGACTTAAAACACTTCTTATCAACCAAAAACTCTTGATGGTCATGGCCCGTCGTAAGGAGAATCATTGATCAAGATCTCTCAGTTTGAACCTCCACTGTCGATCTTTGTTGAACAGCCACCAGGGTTTCCTACGTGGACCTGCCATGTGTCACCTGCTGACTAGGATTCCACGTGTCACCTAAATTTGTGACTTTCATACACTCCAGTTTCCAATTGAACACTGACATGTGTCACTTCTTGAATGGGTCACATGTCATTCTCAAAGTGGTTTCATACGTCAACGTGACGTTTATCGTCATTGGGACCTCAGAACTTTTAGGCTCTCTAATACCTTAAAACCTCTGCTTCTCGTGGTCCACTATAACGAGAACAGTCAATCTGGATATGGATCGAACAATCGTGATTTTCCCTTAACTTCCACGTGTCTTTTAACTCCTGATATGTTTTTGTCCGTCGATTTGACTCTGGATTTGACGGTCATATATGTTCCCATCACCAGACTGTTGGGACTTCTATGGAATCCTTCTAACTTCGATCCAATGACCGGGACTTGATTTTGGGGCGATCCTATGGTTATAAGTGATCTTGGATTCACGGTATAATTTGACACAATTTGGATCGTTGATCCTTCCACTGATCAACGATCAATGACTATTGTAGCTTCTACTATGCACTCTAATCTGTAATAACACTTTTCTCCTTCCTGCACACAATAACTCTTGAAACCCATACAAACGCTAACTCGATATATCATTCAATGATACATGAAGACATCAAATAAACACATAAAGATTCTATAATTTAATCTGTACACAATTTACATAAGGCCTTTCTCGCCTTTCTCACCTAATTTACATTTAAATGGCCTATGTTCATCCTTTTGGCCACACTCGGCCTCTTACACACTCCTCTCTACCTATTTCTCACTCATTCTCCACACACACTCCTTCTGATTGTCCATAGGATTACAATTTTAAGCATGGAAGGTCAACTTCCATCCCATCAACAAATCCCTAAGATTGTGCAACTAACAACCATAATAGCACTCTCGTACTTTACAATTGATAAGGATCAAATGGAATCAAATCCTCCATACTTAGGATAATCTACCTAAACTCAACTAATTGCTCAATTAATCTCTTACAATTCAAATAGGTAAAAACAAACCCTATCCTTCTAGAATCCTACTAAAACATGAGAATTTACATTAATTTGAAGCTTAGGGAACCCACTCCCTTAGTAAATGTAAAGATCCCTAGGTCAAATCAACAAGCTTGATTTTGGAGGTGAAATGCTCCTACATCAGAAACCCAACAACAAATCTCATCTATTTTATTAAATCGTGGGACTAATAATACAAGCCAACACATGCATGCAGCTCTATTCATGAATCCACATTAAATTCCCTATATGGGCTGGCAATGTGGCACCACAAACTCCAAGCATCCACTATGTCAAATACCAAGACAACTAGTAGAGTGGTGGATAAAAACATGTGTATCTTATGTTTCCGATGTGCATATGCTTTATACGGTGACTTTGTATATGTTTACCTTGTGTGCATTATATACCAAGGTTTTGGTATGGTTAAAACCTAGTTTAGACCTTATGTTTTTTTTTGGAAACTTGGGCATAGGTATAATTACACATCCAAGCACAAGACATGCTTGAACTAGAGCTTGATTCTACCTCCATGCATTCAAGTTTGGTATGTGAAGTAACCATGTTTTCACTCCATGCTTGTTTTGGTTGTAGGTATCACATTCTAAATCAAGACAATCAAAAGATGAGTCGTATTAACCATGTCAACTACACATACCATTTCATTCATCATTGAATATGTTGCATGTCAACTATTGTAATCAAATGTAACAAGACCATAGACAATATGCAACCCATGTCCAAACACATAAAGGTAATGAAACTACATGTGTGTAATTATTTCCCATAATCTATAGCAATTGCGGACCCAATCAAAAGCATGTGGTGCCTCCATAATCAATATAAATACATAAGAATTATCACCATAGCATAAATCATAGATTGATCAAAATTCATAACCAAATGAAGTAGATATAAATAAACTATCACCCAAAAATATATTCCAATGTCTTCACCATTGTACACACTAGGAGGATACCCTATAGTGTGTGCATAGTAGGGGTCTAGGATAAAGATCATAACCTAAGGTAATATTAGTGCTTATTTAGGGTTTTTTAGGCTTACAAATTTGGATAGGTGGATTTGTTACAATACTTCATAATCATCCCCAAGGTGAGCATTTTTAAGTTCAACAAATCCTGCATTGGAAAGTTAGTGTCTTGTAGTACAGTGATCTTGGTATGTCAATGTGGATTTAGGCATACTTTCCTAGTCATACCAACCACGGATTCATTGACATATCTTAATCTCTCTATAATGTCGACATTAGAGGATAATGTAAGTGTCACAACATTTTAACAATTTCTAACGTGATGATCACTTCCATGCTTTTTTCATTGAACATATCCATCAACGCTCATTAAAAATTTGAGTTGATAAACTCTATGGAGTCTTCAAACAATTGAATTGTATCACTACTAATGGATTTGGTGAGCAATTCGAAAACCATATACACAATACATATTCCTATTGAACATGAGAGTATTTGTGAGCAAAGGTTGACTTGCATGAATTGACAAGATTGCTAATAGGTATGGAAAATGACAAGTCACTAGGATTGGATGACTTCCCATGTAAATTATACAAAGCCACGTGGAATTTTCCAGGCATGGCTTTCTATAAGTGTATAAGGAAGCTATCCAAAAACATTCATTGGTATAGTATGTTAAAAAATCCTTGGTGGAATTTATTCACAATCTGATGACATAAAAATTTAAATTAACCAAATACCTATTACTCTATCTAATGTTTCTTATAAAATTCTAGCTAAGGCTTTGGCCCTACAAATTAAGAACATTTTACATAAATCATTTTTCGAGACAATATGAGATTCATCCAAGGGTACTTACACTTGGGCAATGTGATGGTTGTGTGCAAGGGGATAGAATGGACCTAATGCCTTGGTATAGATGTCACTTTCATCAAAATTGACTTTGAAAAGGTTTATCATAGATTGGAGTGGAGATTCACCCTAGTCATGCCATGGCAGCATAACCATACTCCTCATTTTGGCTAGTTCTTCCTGAAGGTGATTGAAACATTGTTTTTTAATGTTATTATTGGTGTCTCCATCAATAAATGTATGTCCAAGGAAATTGGACTTTTCAAATTGATTTTACAATGGTGCCCCTTGCCCCAACTCTTTATGTTATGGCAAAAAAAGGACATGATCTATCTCTTATAAAATAGAGTGGATCAAATCTTAATCAAATGGATTCCCCGTCTTGAACCAAATGTAGGGAAATTTGTTAATGGAAAAATTGTCGATGATTCTTTCCTCACGATCCTTAAAGATCAAGCCTCAATAGAGAATGTGATGGAATGACTCTGAATTTTTTGTGATACTTCAAGTTGTAGGATTCAATGGACTCTCACTAGCTAATCAAGGTTGGTTCTAGATCCAACCTAGACAAATATTTAAGGTCTTGGGAATATCATTTTCATTCTAGTTTTCCCTAAAGGATCTATGGAGGTTTTCATAAAAAGGGTGATAAAAAATATTAACAAATGGATCACTAAGCCCGTGATGTTGGCTACAAAATTCCTATTTCGTATCGAAGTGTTGGTTATGAAATATGTAATATTCATCTTGTTGAGTTCCCTCGGCCAATGCTTATCAAATATTGAAGGTCTCTAGAAATTTCGTATGGACCAATATTGATGGGGGTTGACGAGATGAATTGAAACTTCCATTGACTATCCAAATATTTGGGGGTGCATGGAAATCACTAATACTCACATTCAAGCCTATGCATGTATGGAAATGGATTATTTGAGTGCTAGAGGGAAAGGAAGCTTAGAAAGTCCTACGTAAGAACTACATTGTGTCTAAAGTGCCACTTGAAAAAATATATTGGAAGAGTTTCAACCTTCAAGCTTTAGTGGTTATCCTAGCCCAAGTGAAAATAAAAGTCACATTCATGGCTAATAGTATACATAAAGATTGGAACATTGTTAATCCTAAATTCATCTAGAAACGAAATGCACTCACATCGAGATTTTCATTTAGTGAACACTCTTTGTGGTTGTTCCAATTCCTACTCCACAATGGTAAGGTCTTGATCGAGAACACATATCCTCATCACTCCATGATTTTAAATGAGGCATCAATAAAATCATTAACATTTTGACTCGTAATTTTAAATATACTTGTAATTAAAAGAAGCATTTTATTGAAAGAAAATTATGATATAGAAAATTAACAATCAATGAAAACAACACTACAATAAAATCAAAACTAATGGACTTAGCTAAGAAAAAATTAAATTCTATGTGAAACAAAGATTGGTTAAGAATAAAACCTTTTATTTCCATATTATCATGTTAGAGGTAAAAGCAAATTAAAATGTATTGGTACGGTTTTCCTTTTATTATTAAACAAAACTTCAATTGCATTGGAACTACTTCATTGAGTATGGATTGGTTTTTATTACTAAACAAATCTCCCATTGCTTTGGAACTACTTCATTAGATAACTAAAAACACTAAAGCCACGTGAGGAACATGGATAACACAGTGCAAATGGTTCACATAGTCAAATAAACACTCTTGTCAATTAGAATTAGTTAATTTGATGGTCGATGACTTTATATATGTGTGAAAAAAATGCATTAATGAATAGTAATAAATATGAATGGTCATTAACTTTGACTTGTTTTCCTCATAGCAATGTCCTATTATAGTTTTCGAATAAATATATCAAACAACTTAATTTCCTTAATTGATAAAAGAATTGTGTTTGAACAATCATGACTGATGCGTTGATGTGGTTGTGGGAGGTTAGCATTTAAGTTACTTCAAATGGAAAATTTTCAAAAGGCAATAGTTCCTTGTCAAAATATTTCCTATGACAATGCAATTCATGTGTGTTTTTAGTTGGAAAGTTTGAATCATTTTTCAATGGCATAATCTTTCAATGCATTTACAAATGGAACACAATAATTTTGAGCTTTTTATGGGCTTGTTTTGTTACTTGATTTTGTTTGCGTTGTAGGTGGTTTTGATGGTGCCCAACATAATCGATTGTATTGCAACCTTTCAACTTAACATAAGAATTGTTGAACCTAGGTTTTTCCCTCATTGGGGTTTCCCACTACAAAATTATCATGTTAGCTTGTGTTGGCTCATGGTATTTATGGTTATGGTTTATTGTTGAAATAGTTAGTTTCAAGTGTTTGTTGTAAAATTGAGTAAGTTAATAAATAAACAGTAAACGGCTAACAAGATTAAGTGTTGCATTGTTGGAATGTTTTGATGGTCTAACATAAACTTTCATAGCAAGCATTGTACATTCGGCCACGTCCCTTCCTGGTAAGTTAGGTGTACTATACTGGATATGGACTATTTCTAGGAAAACGAAATATACTTGGCGAATTAATGTCATGCAAAGTCTAACCAAGGAGTGAAAAGTTGACAAAAAAATAGCTACTATGCTAGACTCTTGATGCATGCTAAGGCTGAAACACAAATTATAAAGCACATTTAAATGAGACCTTTTAAAAAAAAAAACAATTATCATGTTGATTTAAATTGTCTTTCTTATATTAGATCAAATGTTTTAAACAAAATTAAAAAATAAGTGGTTTCTTTTTTTGATATTTTATTATGCATAAGAACATTTAATTAACAATTGTATTTTGTCAATCTTACTTATGAATATGAAGTGTCTTTGATACTTAAAATCTGGCAACCATGGAAACAGTCTTTATCATTTTGACCTTCAAAATGCATTTGTTTTCATTCTTTTATATATATATATATATATATATATTAAACAATTGTATTTTGTCAGTCTTGCTTATGAATATGAAGTGTCTTTCATACTTAGAAACTGGCAACCATGGTAACATTTTGACCATCAAAATGCATTTTTTGTCATTCTTATATATATATATATATATTGTCAATCTTGCTTATGAATATGAAGTGTCTTTCATACTTAAAAGTTGGCAATCATGGCAACATTTGTTATCATTTTGACCATCAAGATGCATTTTTTGTCATTTATATATATATAGTCAGTCAGTCTTGCTTATGAATATGAAGTGTCTTTCATATTTAAAAGTTGATAACCATGACAACATTCTTTATCATTTTGACCATCAAGATGCATTTTTTGTCATTCTTATATATATATATATATATATATATATAATATTTGGGTTCAAAAAGTGGATGGAGGATCATTCACTAGTCAATCATAAATCCACGACTTGTATTGCTTTCTAGGCATAATGGATTACCAGGAACAGAATTTTATTTTAAGAAATATTTTCCTCCATTTAAAGTATTTCCTAAGATGAAAGCCATGAGCATTAGTGAATCTCCCTTGATTGCTAAATCAATTGCATGGGGATTTTTTGATTGAACCAAGCAAGACAACCCTAGTTCATGTGGTGCTACGAGGGTGTTATATATATCCGAGGTTAACAACTTCTCTTCCAAGATAAGTTTGGGTAGAGGTACAAATAATTGCGAAAAACTCCATGATATGTTGAATCCTATGAAGGCTCTGATACCATTTGTGGTATTGATTTGCCACTGCGGCCTATCACCCCGCCATGGTGATTTTCCATCGTGGACCCGCCATTGTGGCAATTGACGTCACCACCACCACATCACCCAACATATGGCCTCCACGTCATCACTAACATCATGGTATGGAAAAAAATCCATTTTCCCATAATTTCTCCAGAAAATGACTTTGACCGTCCAAGCACCCTTCTTTACATAAGGGAATTGATAAAATGCAAGGGTATGGGAGCTTCAAACTAGTAGTTGAGTGGATAAATGGCACCCTCGAGTTGTAGAATTTAACCCTTAGACTATTGTTGGACCAGGTACAATCTATTGTTGGTCAATTCTCAAAGAGATTTGTCAAACATGTCAAGAGGTTTCATAACAAAAATGATGATGGAAGGGAGAGGAAGCAGCTAGGGTTTTTCCCGAATCGCCTTTAACTTATTGGCTTTCCTTAGTCTCCTATATCTCTTTGTCTCTCCTTTTTCTTTTGGTTCCCTTTGTTGCTAGTTTGTGGAGGTTTACGCACAAACTTTCATTAGTATAGAGCTAAATTTGAACCAATGTGGTCGACCACGATGTTTTTGAACTAATGGCAAATGGATTTGGGGCTTGGTTTTACATATTATTATGGTGTTCATAAGCAAACCTTTGTCTCTCGAGATTCATTAATGGTGGACAACTCTTAAATTTATGTTGTTTGGGGATTTCCTTTGATTTCCCCTATGTTTCAAGGGCTTGTCAACATTGGTGGATTTGTTATTGGTGGTGTTGATGGGCTTGCATTGGTTCCCTTTGGTCCCTTCTTCTTCCTTGATGGAGTTCTATTGAGTGGGGTGACCTCTCTTGGTGCTCAGGTACTAACGCTGCTCTTCTTCTCTAGTGACTTTTTCTTGTGTGGGGCAACTTTTATTGCCATGGGTTTTGGAGAAGCAATGGTAGGCTAGTGAATGGGGGCAATGTTTCTTCTTTGCCCTATTTTTCTATCAATGGTTTTGCATTACAAGAGTTTTTATCCCTTTGAACCCCAATTACCCAATCCATCGATGGTTCAGGGTTGGGTATATTTCTTGGACCTGGTGGCTACAATTTGTGGCCCCTACAGTTTTCTGGTGGCTTATCTCTGCAGATTTGATGTTCTTTGGTCCAAGACACTCTTCCTCAGGTGCTTGTGGTGCTTGCCTCCTATTATGCTAGTTTTTTGGTATCAATGATGACAAACTCCTTTATGCCCAAATCTCTATAAGCCCCTTAGTGGCACTAGAGATCATGTTTAGTTGGTTTTGTATTTTAGAGGTCTACTCTTCGTTGTTGGCATTTAGATGATTTCTTTCTGGCTGGAAGTAGCAACTCTTTTGGGTTCGTTGTCCCTTAGTTGAACACATGTTAAATGTAATTTCATTGTTTCTTCTTGAAAAAAAAAAAAAACATTGTTCTTGGAAAAAAAATAGTAATATGGTGATGATTTATCAACACAAGTAGTCAATATAATGGTTCTCTTATGATGGAGTAGAGGAGGGTGTTCTACCCTTCATGGTCTTTAAATGTTCTTTGTGGGCAATTGTTGAAGCTGCATTCATTTCAAGGGATCTTATCTCTGTTTCTATGGCTATATTGGAGTAAAGATTCACTAATGTAGTGTTGCTTGTTCTGGCTCTATTTTTATTATGTTGTGTTAGTCCTTCTAAAGGCAATATGTTTTTGTTTAAGGACACGGCCCCTACTTTTTCAAACTGTAAGCCTCGTTGTCCAATAGTATAGCTGGACAGGTTCAAAGTCTTTCATATAGGCTAGTTTATTGGACAATATGAGGACCATATTGTTGATTATGTGTAAGGAATGTTTCTTGGACCATATTGTTAGTTTATTGCAGCATGTAAAGAATGTAACTTCTTTTCTTCTTGAAATATAAGGCACAATTCTTTTTCTTGGAAAAATAAAATATAAAGCGCTTATAGTGCTTAAAAATTGGCAATCACATCAACATTCTTTAACATTTTGACCATTTTGATCGTCAAGAAAGGGGGGATAACTTTTTTGTGACATTTTCTTAGCTTGCAATTCAAAAAACATATGTAATAATATATTTTGATATAAACTTTGTATATATAGAATCAGTCTATAAGTATAGAAAATTATTATACACGTGATTATTTAAAATCAGTTGTTTGTGCATTTTCGAAACTCATGGTAAGACATCAAATTTTAACCCTGCTTTCAGTATGCCTTCAATTTTAAAAAAGATTAGTCTATTTCCAAGCCTTGTAAATAGTGCATGTTTCTTCAAAATAATAAAATCAGAACAATTTTAAAATTGATAGTATCATTAAATACCACTGAATGTTGAGAAAATAAAAACAAATATTGTTTTTCCTCAGTATCATTTACTTTGTTTTTAGTATAGAATTTACAAATTTATTCTCTACATCTATATCCAAAAGCCAAAAAAAAACTTTTTCAACTCATCAAAATATCCAAAAGCCAAACAGAAACTTTTTCAACTCATCAAAATTAAACATGGAGCTAGGAGTTAAGGACAATGGCAGTTAGCAGAAAGCCAACACAGTTTTACAGAATGAATGCTATGTGACTTTTACTATGAATCCTCAAATCTGTTGTAAGTAGAATTTATGCAAGCCAATGACCTTTAAATACCAAGAAATGTAGATCCTCTCCATACCCTACACTTGGAAGTTCTTTGAACCCAGTATTGTCGAGGATAGCTGCTGCAAAAGTTTGTGTCACATTTGCATTGATAGACTCTCTTTCCATCAGATATGGAAAACAATGCTTCCAACTTTTAGTGATCCATCATCTCAAAAAAAAAATGCAGTCAATCATAATAACAATCACTTTCAGAAAGTCCATAGTATCTCCATAGTTTAAGAATATATGATCAACCAACCATTCCATAAAATTCATATGAATCATTTAATGAACTTCTGCAATGTTCATGTTAACATGGCATGTACACTTAAAACTCATAATTGAAGTCTATGAAACCTCTCTCTCAGTCTAATTTTCTAATTTCCATTTCCAGATTCCATTCAGGGAATACACCAAAGATCATAGCCATTTGCAATGAAATTGTTGCTCAGCTTAGCCTGTGTATTACTTTGCTACTGTAGGAGTTTAATAGGCTCCTGATCCACTATTCCATTGAATAATATTAAAATAAACATTAGGACAACTCTTTTAAGAGCACCTTTAAAAAATATGAGAGTGCACAACATTGCTTGCTGAGCTTATGAAGTAATAACTTATCTAACACAATGCGTGAAAGACACTACAAAGTACATCAAATGGCCCCTCTCAACACGCCTGTTTGGTTTTCCTTTTAGAAGGAAAACGAACTCTATTCCTTTGACTCTGAACAGTAGACCTTGTCATTTTGTTCATGGTGACTTGAAATATTTGATCTCCACAGCAAAATGTGCTACGCTCAACTTCCCTGGCCATGACAGTCTTTTCACTTAAATTTGTTAAATAAAAAAAAAACAAGGAAATGCATACAGCTTCTGTATAACTTGGTTTGATCTGTTGTACATGCCTCAGCAGAGTTTCACATAACGATAATATAATAAACATTGATACAAATTTTAGTGGCACTACATAATTTCTACAGAACATGCCATGCTGGTTGGAAACTACCAACATCAAAAGAAGCCGATGTGGCAGAACTCATGCCTTCGTGCATAATACATAAAATAACTGGCCAACACGAAACAGCAAATTGGTTCCAGCCACAACCCACTGGCTTTGTCCACACTGCATATGAACTTATTCATGCATGCCCAACTGTTAAAATTATTTCTTGAGGGTCAATCCAGATCCTATAAGAGAGTAGTACTTCCCATTGATTTTGTATGCATCCTTCCTCAAATAAGGATGAAAAGGTGAATTTTATTTTCTTGGCACAGCAGGAATCTCTGTAGAAACAGAAATGCTTGTGTGAGTTGGTATCAGTGCTAGAATTTGATTTTTAATAACACCAATGGATTGCTGAATTTCTTTATAGATAATAAGATTCTGGCTGGAGTAGGGTTGTAAACTTGTAACTGCACTGTCCAGCATCTGTGCCACATCAGATGGTGGATACTGTCTCTCTGAACAAGTCTGCACCACAATCAGAATGCAAAATTATATTGATAAGTTCACCGATTTAAGATCGACACTTCCCTTGCAACCATATTTCACAAAGAAAAATTTAGTGTAAAGGTGAAATTTTTGAAAGCTTCATCTATTCAAATCCAGTGCAATCCACACAAACATACCTGAATTGTGAGCAAGGCAGCAACACATGATGTGATGAGCTCAGACAGTACCGGTGCCTCCTTCCTATCCAAAGTACCTTTCGGATGAACATCGGTAGCATTATCTGCTATCAGTTCAGGTCCAAAAGAAGCTGTTGAATTCTCACCGAAATTTAATGTTTCCTGATCAGAACATCTGCTGGAATCAAATTGATGTCCTGATTTCATTCCCATGTTGCTAGAATCAACACCAGCATTTACATAAGTCATCGGATCTAAAGATCCACCAATCTTTGCAAGCCCCTCATCACCTTCCTTCAAAGATGACATTGCCTGGATAAAACGAGTAAAATAGCTTCAGCACGATGGTCTTATTTACTAAAAGCAATGCCTTTGTGCATGCTGCATTTTGACAACCAAGTAGAAAATATCTACAAGACAAAAGGACACCAAAATTTCCATGTACATTATATCTAAAACATGAACCCAAAGGACAGTGTGTCAGACATTCAGGAATGTAGATTCTTCCATTAACTCTGTTACAGAATCAAATTTCAGCAGCATTCATAGACCAAGCTAACAGTGTGCTATTAAATCTAAGCCAGTAATGAAAGACCACATATGCATGCAAGAATAGTTTCTAAGCCTGTTTTACTGCACTGATGATTTACATGAAAGAAAACTAACAGTTGGCCAAGAAATGTTAATACAATACCTGGATTGCAGCATCTACAAGCATTCTTGCTTTCCTCCCTGAATTATTAATGATCTCCCCAATCTGTGGACTTGTATCTGATGTGACAGGAGCACTTGGATCCATAGAACTTGAACCTCCAACACCCAAAGGAAGCGGATTCACACGATGCCATGGGGGTATCAAGTTTTCTTGGTATGTATTCCGTTGCCTCAAGTACACAAGAGCTGTAGTAACCTGAGAAATAAAAAAAAACAGCACACTACTTTTCTTGAATATGATATTTGTGTAAAAGCAAAACGGCATATAAAATACCAAAAAACTGCAATTCTAATCAATGGCACTAATATATAGCTTCAGTGTCTCCTATATAATTACCTGCTCATTTGTATCCCTGAGCTGATGAACAACGGTTGCATACTGCTTCCGAAAATTCTCTGAATTTCTCATGGCCTCTCCATTTTTCTTGTGACCATCGACATCATCATTCATATTTCTCAATTCTACTAAGATTGCTTCCTGATAACAACACAGCATCTCATCATTAATGTCCAACATCATGTCAATGCTGAGGGCACAGCCTACATTGTTCTAGTTACCATAAACATCATCCATGTACCTAAATTTAATTTTAAGTATCTTCACAACATAAAATTCGATCATCACCAAGACAATCCCAAGGGCCCTATAAAAGTAGCAAAACACCACCGCATCCTGTAGTAAAAGCATTGTTATGAGGGACAAGGACCAACTTCAACACATGGTATGCTGTTTGCAATATCATTTTCTGAGAAGATAAAATGAACATCAAATAGTCCTGACTCCTTACAGGAATCTGAAATCTGTTTACTTCTAGAGGATGTACACAATATTGATACTAGATAGCGACTCAAGGTGCATTAAATTACAAAACATTCAATCAAACAATTACACCTGAAGCATTTGTTTGGATGAAATGAATGGAAAACCATTACATTGTTTTAGAAGTACGTACAGAAAAATATAATAGATGTATATGATTTAGGGCTATGGACAAGAGTTCTGCAGAGGAGATGAAGAGGAGTCAATTTAGATTAAAAATCATCAGTTTAGGGTAGAAGATTTGGATTTTCTTTTGCTCTCTGAAATGAATCATTTGTACTTTCCCCATTAATTATTAATTCATCTCTCAATGCATACCTAACTTTAACATTATTATCTGTATCCCTATGGTTTTCGGTTTTCCAGATAATATATTTATAATCTACACAGCAGTGTGTAAAGAAGAGTCACAAGGATGGGTGCGATAAAGAGGTTACAAGTTCACACAATTTAATATATTGATTCACAAAAACTGGCAAGCCTAACTGCATGTCTTATGTGTACATCCCATGGCTTGCATTTGAAGCTAATCAACTTGTAGAAATGCCTATACCCATAGTAGTTTTCAGAAAGAGCTAGAAGCATAGTACCCAGTGGGGTGACTAGCTTAGGTTCAAACCCTGGAAGGTGCAGAGGCCGGAGTTGGTTTCCTTCGACCATCAAAAGAGCTTAACAAGACTGCCAAGCCAATTTGATCTAAGTGGAAGCCATAACCACTTAATTTGATCACAATGGAAACCATAACCACCTAATTTGGTTGTTAGAAGGAACCATTTTGAATTTCAGCTTGCAAAGCTGGTTGTAGATATTTAGTTTCTTGTTGGTGCCAATAAGTTCTACAAAGCCATACTTACTGACATCTGAAGAGAGGTTCTTATGGCAACACTAGGATCTGTATTTGTGTATCTGAATATTATTGTTCAGGGCCCAGGCATTTGCTATTACAGTTTGAATGTTGAGCATTGTCCTCTCTCAACAGATTGGCTGCAGTTTCTCTTTCATGTTTGCTGTTTATTTTCAACCGCAATGGCAACTGAAATTTTGTTTAATGCTGCTACAATTAATCAATCTCTTTGCTTTTCTTTGGAATCTTAATAGTAGTGAAGCTGTAACTAAACACAAAAAAACAAGAGCAAAAAATCCACTCCATACACATGAACCTTTTCAATGGATATAAACAAAATTTAAATTCAAGGGAACACATTTGCAAAAGAAAATCTCACTGAGTAAATGTTTTTTCTTTGCATTCAAAAACCGGGCATCTAAATCAACAGGATTTTATCCTTTCAGTTCATTTATCTGATGTTAGTTCACAGATTGTCCCACATTGCAAACAGGATCTCAGATTGATGGTTAAGCCGGGGTGGTGATATCCCCCTCCACACAAGGTTGAAATCCCCCAAAGACATGTTTTGTCCCTGTCTTCCTTGTGTCAGCAGTCCATTTCAAGCGGTTGGTGCCAGGTGCAAGTCCAGGGCAAATTTGGCAGAATAGATACCCACCCACTGCATCTTAGCCGAAGGGATCTTCCTTGTGTTTTATATGCCAGCTATACTTCATCATAATATTCTAACACTAGGGAAGGGCATGCTTGCACATTGTGATAAATAGAAGCATCTTATGAAAAAATATTGTCCCACATTGAATTTATATATATATAGCATTATAACAAGAATATTACATATAACTCACAATTAAATGCATGTACAAAGCATTCAAAACCCAAGGTGCAACCGCATGGCTTAGAATTAACATTAAAACCATACTAGGATTATGGTTTAGAGGGCTTAGCACTCTTTTTGTTTATTTATTATATTCATACTATGCCCCATGAGCAGGCATACACGGCAACAGACACAGACTCAACTGAGTCATGTTTGACTCTGCCAAATCAATGGTTTTTTGTTGACTCAGTGTCTTGCCAAGTCAAAGACTCGTTTGGACTGATTTTGCTCAAAAACCAGTTAGACACGGCAGAGTCGACTTGACTCAGTTGAGTCTGATAACATGGGATTAAAACACTATAAAATAAGATACAAGGTAATCAGAAAAACAAAGCAGATTCTGGAACATCATGTATGAATGATATTGAAATACAGTATAACATCCACAAAATATGTATAAACGTACTAATACATTATAATAACAATAATAATTCAATCACCAAAGGTCATGTATGTTCATGCTCATGACACGCGCACACACACACACACACACACACACACACACACACACACACATATATCATCACAAATTACATGTATCAACATCAATCATTCATATATAACAATTATATTTTTATCTGTATGGATTTCAACTCTTTGTCATTCTTATGTTGGATATTTTTCAGTTAATTAACAGTTGTTCATAACATACAATTTGGAAACTTGAACATTACACCATTAACATCTAGAAAGGAGATCTAAGTTGCCAGGATTCATGGGTGCAGGTGCGACTACAAGTACAAGAACTCCATTTTTTTCTTGAGGAAAAAATTCTTATATTGCATAAAAATTTATGTGTGAAGGAGAATCGCATACAACAGATTATCTCTGCCTTATTGAGGTTAAGGCTACAATAAAGTCAAAGTAAGCCAAAGTTGATATATCTTTTGCATGTAACAAGTAACTTTGAGCAGTGATTTAGGCACATAACTCATCTGAATATGTCTTTTGATAAGAGGAAATAGAATAACTA
The DNA here is from genome assembly GCA_009831015.1 of Picea engelmannii. Classification (NCBI taxonomy): domain Eukaryota; kingdom Viridiplantae; phylum Streptophyta; class Pinopsida; order Pinales; family Pinaceae; genus Picea; species Picea engelmannii. The sequence goes on along the minus strand of ML776861.1, from coordinate 1,661,350 downwards.
ACACCTTCAAATACAAACTTACAAAGTAATTCCCAAACTGAAAACATAAATGCAATCCCATAAGCCATCATAAGCTGAGAGAGAACAAACTAATGCGAGTCACCAAGAGCGGCTCTTCTCTCATGGATGGAATGTAGAAGCATGTAAGCAAATTCTTCTTGACTAATACCCCAACAATAGCGGGCAAACTAACACTCCAAAAAAGTGTTTAATAGTCTTCAGTTTGGAACAATTAGTGCATTTATCATCGCTGAATCTCATCTTTGCCAATTAGGGTTTATAAGGCAACCCCTAATACAATTAAGATTCCAAAGAAAAGCTACCATAATATCAACACCTTATTCCCACCGGGGCTTATGGGGCCAAGAAGTATGGCCCTCTAAGAGGTGGTCATTCTTATCTTAAGGATTAGGGTTAAGAGATTAGAACCCCTATGGTAAAATAATCGCTTATCTAATCAAGACAAGATATGAAAACCAAGGCCCTACAAGAAGGGATTCCAAGTGGTATAGTAACCCTTCAATGGATTGATCTTGAAAGCTAATAGAAATCTTGAACTATCACAACAAATCTTTGATGCACCAAGAATAAACCAAGAAAGATAGAGTTCCAAGAATTAACACCAAAACCTCCAATAGGTAGATCTTCCACAAATTATATTCTCAAATGATATCCAACAACAACAACCATTGGAATGAAGGGAGAATCTCTATTTGTAAATGAGGCTTCTACATCCTTCTCATTCTTCATTATTTTCCCTAAATTTAACCTAGGAGAATCTCCCTAAATTTAACCTAGGAGAATTACAAAAAGTGACTTTTCATCCACATAATGAGGGACACTAAGTCAAGATACAAGTAAAACATGCCACATGTACATAAAACCCTCCAAGAGAGGGGGCCATCCCACTAAGGAGAAGAAGACTTGTTGAATGAGCTCAACATTCTCTTCAAAATGCATAAAATAAGCCTCAAATCATGGTGTAGAAGTCTTCCAAGGAAGAAATAAGCCAATGTCTAGCCTCCAAAGGTGGAACGACCTCATGGATGAAGTGAAATAACCCCCAAGATGTGGATGACTCCTCTAATCATGCTCATAAGTCCTCAAATGATGTCTCCAAGGGATGACCACATCCACATATCAAGCAAAACACCTCCATAAAGGGTGGAAAGTGACCCTCCATAGGCTAGCTATAAAAATACCATAGGTTCCTCCCTTTATCATGTTTCACAAATACCATGGCATGAACACCTTGTTAGTGCCATTATCATAACTTCATACTATAAATCTATAATATATTAGCATCAAGAACATCATGTTAAGACATCATAACTACATAAAAAGGCCAAACATAAAAGCTTGGCTAGTCAGTTCCACATGAGCAAATATTTTGGTCTTGTTACCCCCTAGCCTAGGGGTAACTAAGGAGATCATCTCTCGAGGCCCACAGGTTGTAGACATGAAGTGTCAAGAGCCACATGGACAAAGCATAACCCTAGAGGGCCCCTCTTTTCACCTTCTATGCATCCTACATATCACTAGCAACAGCTTCCACCACACCGGCCTAGTCCTAGAAGACAATGGGTCTTGCTCCATGAGGTAATGAGTCAAGGTATCATGGTATGTATCACTTCGATATTTGAAGCACTTGAATATGTTGCAATGAATCTTTCTTGATTTTAAAACATTTGCTTGGAATTTATGCCCGTTGCCTTGTTTAAACCTGGGGGGGTGACATGGTGCCCTAGTAAGTTGGTTGCCCTTAGGAATAGGTTGATGCTTGGTGCTTCCTTGAAGAGTCATCGTCCATTCCCTACCACACTTATCTCTTTCCATACTTCTTTCCCTCCTTCTCCCCAGCCTTTTGGGATCTTCAGGTGTATTGACCCAAGAAGGAATTGTACCTTACCTCATGGGAAGAAGGGGTTGAAGGCCCAGAGGGTAAAAGTAGTTGGGAATAGACAAAATCCTATCATTCACCTTTGAGATGCTTCGCTTAAGGATCCCCGAGAAAGCAGTGAAACGCTTCTCCACAATAAATAGGGGACCTGCAAAAATAATCACTCATGGTGTTAGTTGGGGGATAGGAGGTCTCATCACGAGTCGACCTATCATGATCATGGGTGCTTAGCGGTATGACATTATCATCATCTGCTCACCAAACCAGGGTAGTGGCTCTCAGTTGCATGGCTGAGGGAAAGGGGGTCTCATCACGAGCTAGCCTTCTCATTTCCGCAAAGTATTTGTGAATGACATTGTCATACCTGGACACCAAGCCAAGACAGTGGCCTCCACCTAGTTCCTTTAAGCATAAAAGAATAAAAAGGATTAAGAAAATGGCAATAAGTGGGCTTGGAAAGATTTGCATCATGGACAAAGGACCACTCACTACAAAGGCACCCATAGGTAAGACAATACAAACACTTGTATGTCATGAACCCCATGCCCAAGAGTTTACCTCGCATCATATCACATGCACACATGACTAGGATTGGTTCCACCTAGGAAACACCCTAAACCTAGGGGTTATTGACCCAATAAGACATCTTGAGACTCTTTCCAAACCTAAATTTGGCAAGTTGTATAACGTCTTTGAGCATTTGTTTGGGTTAGGGTGGTTTAATGCACATGTTCGGGTGCTTTGATTGTTAGATGTGATTTACTTGTCATGATACTTGTGACTTATGGACCCCTGGAGGGCATACTTGTTCTCTTTGCAGGACTTTACCCGGTGGACAGGTATTCATGAGGAGATGATCAGTTCAGACCTTCATAGAGGCTTGAAGCCCAAGGATGGATGCAGAGACCCCAGGCTTGGGGCAAGACAATGACGACCAATTTGCACAATGAAGGAAGAGTACGTTGCCTTTGGAGGCACCTTGGCAGGCCTAGACGATGAGGGGCCACCCTTCCCCACCTGGACATTGGCTTTGGAGACCTTCGACATCACCCTAGTAGCCCCATGACGTCACCCAAGGCTAGGGTTTGACATTGAGAGATGTTGGATTGCAGTTTTGGCACGTGTGGCACAGAGGAGGGCCTTTGGAGGCCCAACGTTTTTTTAGATGACCTCAACGTCTCATGGAGGAGGCCTAACGTCACCCTCTTTAGGGTTTTATTTTGTGAAAAAGCAATTTAATTTTAAATTTTAAGAGCCAAATTGACATGTAGGCTATGTTTTGTGAAAAGACACAACTTTTGGGTAAATTAGGCAGGATTTCCCATATAAATATGGCTGGCTAATTTCATTTTATCAACAGAACTCACCTCTCACAAGAGGGGGACTGAAATTGGTGCCCTTTTTGGGGTACTTCGCTGAAATTTTGAGGCACACTTGCTTGGAGACTTGTTTGGATGGATCTTGGATCATTTCTTGGTGGAATTTTGGCAAATCTAGGGTTTTTTATGCTTGATTATTCTTGGTGAAGTAAGAAAATCTGCAACTTTCATTTCATGATAAATGTTTATGGTATGTTTACTTGTTCATATTTAAGATTATGAAATTTCTTGCTTAAAAACCCTAGGAGTAAGAAACATAAGGTGCTTCTTTCTTGCTCTTTGTTTCGCTAGTCTTGCCTAAGAAGATCTGGTCTAGACAAACTTCTAGAGCCCTAAAGTGCTAGCACTTTAGAAGCTTTGTCTAGCTCTTATTGCATTAAATATATTTCAAGATTCTAAGGATAGGAGAAATCGCTAGGGCCTAGAAGTGCCTAGCGATTTCTCCTCAAGTACCAAGCTCTTTAGAAGGGCTTGGTACTTGAGGACTTAAGGTGCTACTCCTCAAGCTTTCTTCTTTTAGACAAGTATAATCATTGTTATTTCTCCAAGTTATTGTGCTGATATAATTGACTCCATAAACCCTAAACAACACTAGTTTTCACTTCTCTCTTGTTGGAAGATTGGTCAAACACTCAAACCTTATTCTCTCAAGCCTATGCTAACTATGTCTAACACTAACTTAGCCTAGATCTCTAACTTTATTGCTGCTGTTATAAATGTTTGCTACAGCCATCTAACTGCAGCAAATTTTCTGCATACACTAAGCTAACTCATAACTAATTTTCTCAGAACTTGCTTGTGACAATTGCTAAGGAATCTACTTGATATATGCTCAATTTTCACTGTCTTTCCTAGAAATCCTGAGCAATAATTCTTGTGGCTGTTACAATTTACTTTTGGCTGTTATAAACCGTCATCTAACTGTAAATTTGCTTCAGCCATCATATAATTGCATTGTCTATCGTCTTTGGAGGCTTTACTATCATTTTTGTACATGAAATTGCCATATATATGCTTTGTTGTTCTTGTTCCGGGCAGGTACACAAATTACACTTCTTTGCCTCAATTTCTCAGACGTAGACTTTGTTGACTTTGGTGACCAGTGAGAGGGGGGGGTATTTCTTGACATAACCTTAGCCTACCCAGCCCTTTAGGCCACCGGGGACGCCTCCCATAGGGTAGACCTCTTTCTACTCCTAAAACATGGGGATCTCCTATTGAGGTGACAGTGATAGGAAATCCTGTTGTTACGCCAATATTCCTCACTTGCCTTGGGCTTTGGGCAAGTACAGATTGTGTGATAACAGGGCTGAGAACCGCTGCAATGAGCCTGTGCTGAGAGAAGGCACTCGAACTCCTCAAGTGCCTCGTGTGGGCAGGGTCATCAAGCCAATGAGCAAAAGCTCTGTGGTTTCACAAATTTAGTGTTGGAAGTATCCTAAGTTTCTGAATGCTGTTTGCTGTCACCACCAGACAGGACAGAAGGAAAGAAAGAAGTGATACACATGATGGAGTCTCCCAGAGGAGGTCCTCGTAAGATCTGAGATCTGTGTCATAAGTTCTAACACCTCCTTCATAAAAAGAGCTAGACATCTCTCTGGTCTGGATAGAGGGAGAAAGTCATGAGGGAGCCCCCCACATTCCAGTAAATACAATGGTACCTCCCTCTAATCTCCTAATAGATGGGATATATGAAGATGAGGTGCCTCTCTGATTCAATATCCTACAAGAAAAATAATTGGCAAATCCTCTCCGACTGTAGAATTTGATGATTTATCTCCATCCAAAGATGGTGAGTCCATACTCTCAAGTGGCAAATATATAGAGAGAGAGGTAGATAGATAGATAGATAACCAATTTATTAAAAAGAAACTAACATGAAATTTAAGGGAGGGAAAGTCTATATTCCTTTTTCCAGACATGTTGATTGGAAATGCAATGTGATTGATAGGTTTATGAAATTCCTTATGTTTAAATGACCAAGACTCATAATTAGGATAAAACATATAGAATAATAGATTTCAAATTTTTGAAAATAGATTTAAAGAAAACTTGCCTGCTTGTGAAAAAGGACAAAAGCTATAAACTAAATAATGCAATATTTATACAACGATAAATTATTAGATACTGACCTTTTTTTCAAGTGCACGAGTCAATTCGGCTAGTGCACGGATATCCGCTTCCTTGGCCTGGATTTGGGCTAGTGTACAAGGCTGATTATACATTGCTTGCTGGGTAGCCGCAACGACTTCATTTGCTGCAGCTTTTGCTTGTATAACAGAATCAACTGTATCACCCTGTGTGAATTAAAATACTTATGGCTACTTGCTAGTATGGCAAAAAATGTTGATAAGAAATTAACCTAGAGACAAAATGATAACATGAAAAAATATTTCACAACTTTAAAACAAGATCATTGTAAACCTTTGCCTGCTTCAAAAGAGTATTAAAAGAATATTTAGAAGGGGGTCCGAAAGAAGGTTCTGCCCCTGATTTATCCAGTCTGTCATTCTGGATAGTCTTTGGAGAAACACCCACACCCAATCCTCGAGATTTCATCTCCAGTTGGGAGTCCTCAAAAGTCTGGACCAGACCATCCAAGATCACAGTTTTTCTTCTCAAGGCTTCTGGCATATTCTCCAATGGGTTCAAAGGCATGCAATCAATATCCTGAGGAATGGAAGAGAAAATTTTCAGCCGCTAATTAATGTCTGGATAAAAATCAAATTTTCTACAGGAAATGATGCATAGCTTCATTTCTATTTTCAACTAATTTAAAATAATATTCATCAGACACCCAAAATTTCCAACTTTCTAGGCTAATTTCTAAGCATCAGCTTAATAACAATAGATGACGAGGAATATCAGCTACGGTTTATGATGGCAATCAAGTTAGACAACTTTACCAATGCCTATTGGAAAAACCTCAAGCTTAGTATAGAAATTTAACTACGTATTTCTATAGAATAAAAAATGAAATTGAATGGCCATGCTTTAGTATAGAAATTCAATAACATAATTCTATGGAATAAAAAATGAAGTTGAATGGCCAGATTGATAGTCAAACATTGAAAATCCCAGTTTTGGTTAATATAGCCTTCAACTGCTTTATTACACCCTTCCAATTGAAATCTCTGAATATTTTACTTGCTCTATGACTATTGATCCTTTTTGTTTGTTTTCTTCTGCATAAGCTCTTTGCAGATTCGGCATACCTTTCATTGATTGAGTTTTCCATCAATTGCAGTACTTTTTACTTTTCATTGAAGAATAGCAATTTTCTTTTAAATAAGCCATATTCTTACTATCCCAAAAAATTGCTAACACTCGGCCAAGTTACTTTGACAATTTTTGATAAAGCAAATTATAGCTACCCTTACAATAACATAGCAGTTATTGCTTTTGTTGTTAAGCTTAGCGTATCAAATTGCTGACACAAAACAAGCCCCAGTTTGGAAGGATTACCTTGTCTTCAAGAGGAACCAGCCTGAAGGAAAATGTTGAAGAGGGTTCTGCCTTGCTGATTCTTACAACTCACCTTGGTGCATATTTGCTCATTTATGGAATATTTCTCAAATAACTTTCACGAAATTGCCCAGCTATCCTCGTTTAGCATTTATCTTCAAAATGTTATAAAAGTGCAATAAATAAAATTGTTCACTCCAGTGTGCATAACCATCATACGAGGTTTTGACATACTCATGCAAAGTGATATTCATTCAAATTCAACACACCAGTTCCTAAAAGGTTATGTGAATTCAACGAATGATACAATTTATGGTATGGATCGCATGTATTTCATAAAACCCTACACCAGAGCAGCAAATAAGTGGTGCTTTATGGAAAGGGCATTGTGAAATTGTATGAGAATCCTCAACTGATATTTTGAAGTATAACACTCCTTATTGCAAAATGAGACAGATTTAGAAGGGGCAAGCAACTCTAAACTGATTAGTGTTCTACTGACCAACTTTTGCCATCAGTGCTTTAGTGGGACTTTGATGATAAGGCAAGAATTTCCTCCCAACAAAAACAGGTCTTCGCAGCATCACTGCTCCCAAAGACAGATTGTATCAAATGCTATTTCAACAATACAGCGTGTGATCTAAGTGACCACAGCTTGATTTCAACTATTTCTAATGGAAAAATATTTTGATAACTGCTTAGAAGCAAGAGTGCTAATGTTCTTAGAGTCAAACATGTTTGGTAGTGACTCCATGACAAGCATTGTCTAATGTGGTTACTGAAATAAGGCTGCCAGCAAGAATGAAACAAAAAGAACAAAGAAGTGATCAACCACAAAAATCATAAGACACTTGAGTTTTGCATTCAGCTTCTTATGTGACAAAAGGCGGTCGTTAAAATGAGCATACAACCTCATCAGGTTACTTTGTTGACAATCTATTTTTCTTTGCCAAATGGATGAAGCCATATGTACTGTAATTCATCTCATCTAATGAAGAATTAGAAACCCACGATAATAGCCTGATGGATAATTCTGGAAGTGATTGCCGTTTCCATCCCCCATGGTGTCCACACCTGCATACATACCCTCTGAAGATACAAAAGGCAAAAAATATATAACAAAGTTCCACAACAACTCTGGGATCTAGAAATTATTTCTTCAGAGCTTTCTTATATCCCAAGACCACTTCCCTGTCAAGCTTTCTTATATCTTAAGATGACCTTATTTACTATTTTGCTTCTCTTCCACCTCTGAAAGGATTTCTCAATAATAATACCCAAGATTCAATGCAAAGGGAAAAAGATGTAATGGAGTTGTCATTTTGTTCCATCTTTTGGACCTTATTTTCTTTATTTAATTGTAGAACATTATTGCCAAGTTCAGAGTGTTTGCCTTAATGGCAAACCTAATCTTCTCAAGCATTGTATCTATCCCATCATACACATTTCTCATGCAAGGTGTGTTTGTCTCACAAAAGCATGTCATGTAGTTGAGATACACATAGAAGAGCAAGCCCTTACATAGTGGTAGACACACAACTAGCACCTTGCAACCTACAACCAACCCCCAATCAATACTTGGGATCCTTTCAAAGACATTGTCCACAAGTAGTTCTAACCATTAGGGTAAAAGGATGCAATGTTGGCACCATGGTTGCAACTCTAACAAATTAGTCTAGCTTCAGCCCCTAGAAGAATTTCAACTCTAAAATATATTATCATCAACTATTTCTTGAACACCCCCCCAAAAAAAACATTCATGGTTCCCCACCCCACATGGATTTTCCAGGTACCTCTTTTGTAGCACATGATCAGCACAACTCTTCAACAGGGAGGCCATTCCTTCTTCCTACCAAACTTCAACAGTTGAATAAGCTCATGTTTCAACAGAGGTTCACCTCCCAATTCACTTTGTAATTTATTCTTCTTCCTTTTGGGTGACTTGGTCTATATTGACCACTGACCCACTATATTGTATTTAATTGGGGACTTGGCCAACTTTGATCACTCTTCCTACAATTTTTTATTCTCTATTATATAATACAAATGAGTATACAACATGTGTACATTGCAACAATCTCCTTTCTACTCGCATGCTTGCCTTTTGTTGGGTTTTTTATTCTTGTATGTGAGTATTCATATTATTCTTGTGTGCTCATATCATGGTGGTCATTGGTAGTCAATGAACCTCCACTATGATTAGTTGTCTCAAGCCCAAAGATGACTACCTGAATCATGCAACTATGGTGGCTTGAGTTTAATTTTTTTATGATTATGCTTATTATTGGTGTGGCTCCCAAAGCAAACATTAATGGTTTTTTGGTATTTGGCCTTGCGCCAATGATTTTTGTTATTACTACTAGATCTCAAAGGATATTTTTGTGTTTGAAAGGATGTTTTATTTGACTAGGATGGACTTAAACACAAAACAAGGGCAAACACCCCAAGAGGATTACTGAACCTACGTGCCTAGTAATACAATAAACGAATAAAGAATATGACATTAGCCAAAATAATAAATGATAATTATACGTGAGTCATGGCCATATGTACAGATTACACTAATAATTCCAACTGCCCCCTTAAGTTGAACAAGGGCCACGGAGAAATGTGAAGATATTCACGAGTTGATCGGCTAAAGGAACAAAGAAGGGTGCAATACGTCCCAGAGCATAGAGATGACGGATATAATGCATCCAAACCTAAACATGTTTAGATTTCTAATGAACCACAAGATTATGAATAAGTTTGATGGTACTTTGATTTCCACAAAAGAGATGGCTGGAGCCCTTTTGAGGAAGACACGACTGATCCAGAATCATCTGCATCCAAACAAGATGCTTTCCAACTAGGAGACCACTAGCATACTCAACTTCCGTAGAATATAGAACCATGATCTGTTACCTCTTAGAACATTCAGAAGCCAATCTACAACCAAGAGTAAACAAGTAATCGGAGGTGGAATAACGCCCATCAAGATCATCAACCCAGTCTGCATCAGAGAATCCTTGAAGATCAATAACTACCCACGAAGCATAGGAATACCCATAAGAGTGGTGCCCTTCCAAGAGTGCAAAATACGCTTGACTGCCTGCCAATGACTCTCATGAGGTGCTTGCAAATATCGGGAACACAAACTAACAGCAACAATATATGGTCGAGTTGAGTAAGGTAGAGAAGATGACCAACTAAAGAGCAATAGATAGTAGCATCAAATAAAGGCCTGAAACATCATCCCAAAAGCAAGAGGGGTGTTTATTGGCTTAGAATCCTCCATTGTGAAGCATTGCAACAAATTCTAAACGTACTAAGGTTAAGAAAGAGAGACTCAAAGGTACATTGAGTAATCTAAATGCCTAGAAAGAAGTGAAGCAAACCAAGATTAGTCATCTCAAATGACTCCTGAAACCTTAGCTTCGATGCTTTAATCCAAGAGATCAAGCTATAGGTCATAATTGATCATCAACATAGAGCACAATAATAAGGATTTGATTATCCTAATGAGAAATGTAGAGATCAAGCTCATTCTTGCAACAAGAAAATCCATAGCTAAGAAAAAAATTAAGAATCTTCTTTTACCAATTATGAGCTGCCTACTTTAGTCCATATAAAAATTTCTTAAATCAACAAACCATTAGTGTTCAACCTTCTTGAAGAAAGTCTGTCATTCGTTGCATATACATTTCTTCTTGAAGATCACCATGAAGGAAAGCACTTTTGACATCCATCTAGTGAACCTCCCATCTCAGTGAAACAACAATAGATAGAGTCATGGGGATAGAGTCAATAGTGGCAACTACAAAAAAAGGTTTCATTGCGGGCAATAATGATTTCCTATGAGAAATCTTTCACAAGAAGCCTAGCCAATTCAGTCATATAGACCCATTTACAGCCAACAATATTTTTAGTTTTAGGTAACAAAATATATTCCCACTTTTGAATTTTTATTAGAGCCTCATACTCAACAACCATAGTGGCTTCCCATCTAGGGGAGCTTTTTGTTGAAATAATGTAACTGCAAAGTGTATTCTTATTATTATTTGATATATTATTCATTGGATCAATTCCCATTGTAGATTGATCATGTCGGCTATTGTTTAAGGACCAAATCCTCTTTTGTGGATTGGTCATAATGTAATTGTAAAAGGAAAAAGAAGAAGTCGGCCCCAGAATATATCAAGAGGCCCCGAAATATAATAAAGGTGCTTATAACCACCCAGTTTGAGAAGTCGGCCCTGCCAGTGAAGAGACACTTCACACGTGCCAGATTTGTATAAATAAGGAGGCTAGCGCCTCACTTAGACACACAACTCACTTGCTCATTGAGAGACAAGTTTCGGAACTGCAGTCAGAGAAGAAGGAGAGAGAGTGGCGCATCTTTGGGAGAGGATCTTTTGTATTAGCTTAAGTTATCTCTTGGCATTGTATTGGCTATCTATAATAAGGAAGTTTTGTTGGGTTTTCTTCCCCTAGAGGGTTTCCTAGGATAAATGTTGTGTCTCTTGTGATTGTGTATTTCTCAGTGATCTTGTCTTATGTTGTTGTTATCTATTGAAATGCAAAGAACTATAATAATGCCTTAAACATTAACATGGTTTTAGAGCCAAGCTGAAGGAAACATCTTTCACAAGAGTGAAAAACGTCATTGATGTTGTACATGCAAATTAGGGCTTTTTGATGGTGAAGCTTTTCAGCCCTAAAACCACCTAGAAAAGTGCGCCCTCCGCCAAGGATTACTTTGGCACTCTCAGCGCACCTTTTCAGTGGCTAGATCTCCCGAAAAGTGAAACCCTAGTTTCACAAAGTACCAAAAGTACCAGAATTACCAAAGTACCAAAGGTACCAAAAAACCAGAAGCACCAGTCCAGAAATCCGCAGATCAAGTTTGGAGGAGCAAAAGTTGGATTTTCTTAGATCCAAACACACCAGGCTACTCACCTCAGCCAAGCGCACCTCCTGATAAGTTCAGAATTTGATTTTGAGCATTTTCATTTTTCGGTCATTTTCCTAGCTCCAGGTAAAAGATGTCTACAAGCACTAAGCTTGTTGACAAGCTGGAAGGTGTGGAAAACTTATGTGCCTAGAAGTATAGGATTGGACTCGTTCTTGAAGAGAATGACCTAGCAAAATTCGTCAAAGGAGAAATTTTGAAACTCGACGATGCTGTAGAAAAAGCCAAGCATCAAAAGGACACAATCAGGGCCAAAAGAATCATTGCAAATTCAATCAAAGACCACATGATTCCTTATGTGTCATCTAAGAAGACTTCGAAAGAAATGTTTGATGCCTTGACCAGACTGTATGAAGGAAAGAACATAAATCGAAAGATGAATCTACGAACTCAACTAAAGAATACAAGGATGCAGAAAGGAGAAACAATTCAGGAATATTTCTCCAGAATCTCAGAATTCAAAGAACAGTTAGAAGCGATTGGAGATACCATAGACGAAGACAAACTCATAACGACAGCCCTAAATGGTCTCACAAGACCTTGCGATGCACTCATCCAAACGATATGTGCCAGAACGGAGAAACTGAAGTTTGATAGTCTATGGGAAGAATGCATCCAAGAAGAAACAAGAGTAGCTAACCGTGAAGCGCTACTGACAAGGGATGATGATCAAGCCCTAGCTACTCGCACCAAAAGAGGAAGGAAGAAACCCTACTTCCAAAAGGAGACTCATAAAGAGCCTCAACCGCCAAACAAATTCAATAATAAAGAATCTCATCCAAGGAGATTTCAGAAGAAAGGACAACGACAGGAAAGAGATTACTCATGTGTACAATGCTACCATTGTGATAAGATGGGACACATTGCGAAATTTTGTCCAGCGAGACGAGAGGAATACAAGAGAAAACATAAGAGACACCATGCCCATGTAGTCGAAGATGAAGAGCCACCCGCAAAGATGATAAGAGAGCAGATCAAAGGCCATGTCTTAATCTCGGCCCTCGCAGGATTTGTAACACCTGGAGAGGACACTTGGCTCATTGATAGTGGTGCATCCAAGAACATGACGAGACAAAGAGACATTCTCTCTTGTATTTCAGAAAAGAAGTTTTCTCAGAAAGTGACACTTGGAGATGATTACCAATATCCCATCAAGGGAGTGGGAGAATCAAACTACAAACTGAATTCAGGGAATTCATTGAAGATGAAGGAC
>ML776861.1:1594388-1634885 GCA_009831015.1 Picea engelmannii | reverse complement strand
TTAGATCTGAGTTTTGTTTCTGAGTTTCAGATCTACTTTTACTAAGTTTATTGTTGTCTCTCTTTAGATCTCTTAGATCTGAATACTAGTTAATGTGTTCTAAGTCTGTTGATCTTTAGATCTAGTTGTTTCTTTTACTGAAAGTAAAAAGATACTACTGTTTTGCATTTTTACCCTAATTCTAACAGTATGTTACAAGGAGCATTAGGAGGTGCAATCATTATAGAAGAGACTTCAGGAGAGTCAATAACAGTCATGCCCATCTGACTTGTCACTGTAGAAAGAGTGCTTGAGGAAAAACTTGTAGGATAAGAATCATCATCAAAGTGTGGAGGAGAGAGATCCACTAAAACTCTCTATAAAACATCTATAGAAAGTAGTTTCTCAAAGGAGTTCATCAAATACCACAGTCCAGTTTCTCTTCCAACTCCTCTTGCAGACAGCATTATATCCAAAGCATCCTCCATTTGGCCTTGGGATGTTAGGAGAGCGAATGCTAGTAGAGACTGATTTTCTCTCACTCATTGTATTCCAAATTCTCGCTCCATTTCTCCAAATATGTTCTCGTCTATCAAAGCTCTAGTTAGGTCTTAGCATAGTGCAGTTGCTCACTTTATTTTTCATACTTTTTGGTTCTTGCTTTATTTAGGAGACGTCTCTACGCTCCCACTATGTATCAACACATGTGTATGTAGTAGTCCCATCGACCTACTTTTGTGGTCATGTGTTGGACATGAATAAATCATCTTATCAGTTGATGAGTGGAGGGATCATATTGTGATGTCCCCATTTTTGGATTTTCCTGCTTTGCAGTTGGAGGTGACCTTCGAGGTTTATGCCAGCCTGACCAGAGGGTCAAATGGAGGTTAACAGTGAACTCGAAGGGTTTGAGAGAATTATATCAGCCCCAGCCTAGCACATTCACCATATTTCATCATTGGGATCATTTTCGCACAGTTTGTTCCTGGTTCCGTGGCATTCCAACGATTCTCATACTTTAGGTTATTATTGAACATACTTTAATTAAATACACTAATAGTGTTATTCGGATCATATTATTTGAGGGAATACCTTGGTGTAATAGCTCAATGGAATCGGGACAAAAAGATCTAAAGGTTGGGATGATGATGAGAAAGGGGCTTCCGGCATCTAGAAATGTCTTAAAGCCAATTAATCCCTTTCTGGCATTAAGAAGGGATTTAATTAATTGATTATTTAATGTCATCGGAGCGGAAAATTAATCTTTTTAAAAAGGTGACATTGAGTAATTGGAAAAAAGGCGCCTAAGTGACTATTGAATTAATAAAGTCACTTTAACTTATTAAAAGGGTAAAAAGGTTGCAAAAGGGTCAACGAGAGAATAAAAGGAAAATGAGGGGCGCCCTTTCTCATTATGCATATGTTATTTTCCAAAAACGAAATTGAGAGAGCTCTTGTGGCTTTGGCTCTTGGGACAAAAAACCCTACAGAGTTTGGAGATTGATTTCAGTGGTGAAACTATCCACCCTAGCTGGTCATTGAGAGGAGATCATTCAAATCTTATCACTGTGCTTCATCTATGGCTGAGAGTATCTTACCATGGTTGAGATATTTGTTCGTGGTTGAGTTATTTTGTTGGCAGCTGGGTTCCATGTTTGGCCTGAGATTATGGTTGAAAGGGGTGATTTCCTTGTATGTTGGGCAAGTTCATGAATAGAAGAGACCGGAATACACTTGTTGGGCGCATTACTTGTTGTGGGGGTCAAGTTTGTGCACCTAGGGTTTAGTTTATCCCTTTTGTTGGGTGATTTATACATGTGTGGGGGAGCCATCTTCAAGGGAGCCGAGTTATGGAAGGGGTACTTCATTTCTGGTCTGTATTATTCATTGTTTGGGGCTCGATTTATTGTTTTGGAGGCGGAGTTGTTGCGAGAAGGGTTTTTGGGTCGTATCCTTTAATTTTGAGACTGTTCGTGTTGTTGGGAAGGACGAATCATCTTGTGGACAGGAGTACAACACATTTGGGCAGCGATCTTAGCTCTCAATCTTGTTGTTGCATATAAATTACATTCTACAGGCCTGTATTGATGCTATGTAATTACTGGAGGTATTTAAAACCCATTCTTTTATACACAGACCAAATCTTGTTTATTCATGGCTGCTATCTAATTGTTGTCAGTGACCATATGTATTACTGCTGCAAATGATGTTAAGGCAATAAATCTTGGGCTTGTATCTTGTGTATCTTCATGGCATGGCTATTTTATTTGATGTGATTTAAAATACTCTTCAAGCTGCAAACTGTTTGAAAAAAAAACATATATCAGCAATACACACAAAACCACTACAGAACCAGTTGTTTGATGAAGTGTCTACACAATAAATAAGGGAAATTTCCAAAAAAAATTAGTGGGATCATTACAGCGGTATCAGAGCCTCAATCCTGCCAGCCTGAGGGGGCTTGTGGTTTCATGAGGCAGGGAGACAGGGAATAAATCACTTACAGAAGTAGAAGACAGCGTGAGAAATATTCGTAATACTCTTGCAGAGGGGCGACGATAGTTGATGCAAGCTATGGCAAGCCATCAAAACAATGCAGGGAACAATGGAGCTAGTGGTTCAAAGAGGCAGTAAACAGGACAGAAAGGACAGGAAGAGGGGTTTACAGATTGTTTGAGAGAATACATGGCACTTAGTGAGACATTTCACACAAATATGTCATTCAAAGATTTTTGCACCATCAAACATCCTGAGTGGTATGAACCCCAAGTATCAGTGGACAAGATCGTAGCTTCAGAAACTTCTAGGAGATATGAAATCTCCTGGGAAGATTCCCTTGTTTCAATAATAGAGAAAGAAGCCAGTCAGAAAGACTAGGATATGGATTCTTCCGTGAGACTAGAAGAGAAGTCAGTATTGACTTCCAAGATTGATCTATACAGATCAAGCATGTTGCAGATGTACAAAGCCTGATGTGTGTCTAGAGGATTCTCCCAGCAAGAGGGAAAAGACTATGACGAGACACACACACCAGTAACTGAAGAAATAGTTCCAATATTTATGAAGACAACCAGAACAACCATGATTCATATATAGTATGAGATGCAGGGGGAGCAATCCCCATATTTAAATTTGAGTGCCAATTGGTGCATTACATTAGTTGGGTCATGGAGACATGACTACAATAAAAGATAGAGTTACCTCCATGAAAGAAGCAGAGCTACCTTCAGTATCATCTATTGAGCAACTCTCAATTCCAGATGAAGTTGATGCCATGATGGAGTAGAGGAGTTACTCCCTAATTTCAGTAGTCAAAGTGAGAATGGAGCAACCATTCTCAGCTTTATAGCAGGTGCAAAGTCCCAGTTCCAAAAGGAACAGTTGGAGAGAGAGTAGAGGACAAACTCCCAGATAGTGAGACAAACAAGTGCTTTGCAGAAAGCACATAGAGCTAGCACATGATTGTGCAAATTGAGTTGCAGCTGAGCAAGTGTATTGGATTGGTACAATGTAATGAGAAAAATTGATTTGAAGATTGAAGATAGAAAGACTCTTGTCTGTCAGTTGAAGAAGGATCTGTATGTATTGAAGCAAGCTCCTGGAGCTTGATATGGCAGAATTTACAGTTTCCTGAAGAGCATGGGATTTACCAAGAGTAAAGTTGATTCTAACCTTTATCTCAAGGTTATGATTGATGAGCCAGTGATGTTACTACTATATGTAGATGGTGTATCCTTGACAAGATGAAGAAAAGCTCATCACAGATTGCAGAAGAAGCTCGCCACAGAGTTTGATGGAAGACCTAAATGCATTATCTCTTAGGTCTTGAAGTTTGGCAGAGCACAGAGAAGATCTTCCTTAACCAAGAGAAGTATGCAGTTAAAATTGAAAAGGGTTGACATGTTGAAATGCAAATCCATGTACACACCCATGGAAACGAAGTTGAAGCTCCTTGTAGATACCTCGTCAGAATTGGTTGATGCTACTCTATACAAACAAATTATCGGTTCAGTGATGTATCTGACGAATACCAGGCTAGATATATGTTTTGCCTTGAGTCAGTATCTGGTAGAGCCCAGACGTGTTCACATTGTTGCTACAAAACATATGATGAGATACCTTAAGGGTACGTTGGATTTTGGTCTCTATTATACTAGAGATCATGACTTCAGACTGAGTGGTTACACCGATTCAGATTGAGCTGAAAGTGTTTCTGATATAAAGAGCACTTCAGGATGTTGTTTCAGTCTGAGGTCAGCCATGATCTCATGGCAGAGTAGGAAGCAATTCAACATTGCTCCGAGCACAACAGAAGCGGAATACATTGTGGCATGTTCCGCCAATTGTGAAGTCGTATGGCTTCGTATGTTGTTAACAGATCTATTTGATCTGGAGATGGAAGCCACCGTGATCCTATGTGATAATAAGAGATGATGTGTTCCATAATGAGTCGAAGCAGATAGAGATCTGATATCATTACATCTATGATATGGTGCAAAGAGGAGCCATAAAGCTCTAGTATGTTAGCACGGATGAGCAGGTTGTTGATGTGTTGACCAAGCCTCTATCTCATGTAAAGTTTGAGCACTTTCGAGATAAGAATGGTATAGTCTGAAAGGACCTCCCTCGAAAGGGGGAGTAGTGATGATATTCCAACTTCGTGTTGTGTCGATGTACCAACCTAGTGTTGTGATGCCAGCTTCATGCTGATGATATTCCAGCCTCGTGTTGTGTAGATGTGTCAGCTTAATTGTTGTGATGTCAGCCTCGTGCTGATGACATGCCAGCCTCGTGTTGTGATGATGTGCTAGCTTAATTGTTGTGATGTAAGCCTCGTATTGATGACATGCCAGCCTCGTGTTGTGATGATGTGCCAGCCTTGTGCTGTGATGCTAGCTTCATGTTGATAATGTGCCAGCCTCATGCTGTGATGATGTGTTGCCAGCTTCGTGTTGCGATCCAGCTTCATGCTGATGATGTGCCAGCCTCGTGCTGTGATGATGTGTTGCCAGCTTCATGATGTGATGCCAGCCTCGTGCTGTGATGATGTGTTGCCAGCTTCATGTTGTGATGCCAACCTCGTGATGAAGACTCTCAACCTAGTGTTGATGTTGATGATGCTCCATCCTTTGTGTTGTGTTGTTGTTGTTGTTGTTGTTGTTATTGATGATGATGATGATGTATTAGTGTTATACTAATCCATGTTGATGCAGATGTTGATGCCACTTCCGCTTCTTGCTGAAGATGATGGTGATTATGCCACTTTAGCTTCTTGCTAAAGATGATGTTGATGATGCCACTTTAGCCTCTTGCTAAAGATGATGTCGATGATGCCACTTCAGCTTCTTGTTGAAGATGATGATGATGATGATGTTATTTCAGCTTTAATGTTGAAGATGATGATATTACTTTAGCCTCATGCTAAAGAAGATGACGACGTTACTTCAACCTCATGCTAATGAGGATGATGATGCTACTCCAGCTCCATGCTGTGAATGATGATGATGTGAAAAAAAACTTCCGATGATTTATAGATATGCCAGTTAGTGTTCCAAGATGTTGATGATGTTTCCCTCTCTCTTGCCTGATGTTGTTGTAGAATACCCTTCTTGTTAAGGGGGAGTGTTGAAATATTGTAACTGCAAAGAGTATTCTATTTTATTATTGATGTATTATTCATTAGATCAATCCCCTTTTGTGGATTGATCATGTCGAGCATTGTAAATGACCAAACCCCTTTTGTCGATTGGTCAAACCCTAATTGTAATATGAAAAATGACAAGTCGGCCCCCAGAATAAATTAAGGTGGTTCTAACCACCCAGAAAGAGAAGTCGGCCCTGCCAGTGAAAAGACACTTCCTTTCAACACCTGCCAAATTGTATAAATAAAGGAGGCCAGTGCCTCATTTGTTCACTCACTCACTTGATCATCCAGAGCGCAAGTTTGGAGCTGTAGTTGGAGAAGAAGGAAGAGAAAGAGGCGCATTACTTGGGAGAGGACTTTTTGTAGTGTTTGGTTTATTCTCTTGGCATTGTATTGGCTATCTATATTAAGGAAGTTTTTGCTAGGTTTTCTCCCCCATGAGTGTTTCCCAGGATAAATGTTGTGTATCTTGTGATTGTGTTTTTCTCAGTGATCCTATCTATGCTATGGTTATCTAGTGAATTGAAAAGAAACCTAATAATAGCTTAAACTCTAACAGTTTTGGGGTGTTTCCTCCAGGGAGACCTCCCGACAGAGTCCTTGAGCATACCCTTGAGTTGAGGTTACCTAGGATCAGTGAGTGGATGGGTGAGCCTCAGGGAGCAACATATCCCTCGATGATCAATCTTCATCCAGGATATCATCAGATGAGGGTCAGGGAGCAAGATACTCACAGGTCTGCTTCCCGACTTCATTATGAGTTTTTGGTCAAGCCCTTGGGGTTGACCAACGCACCAATCATTTTCTAGTCTTGCAGGCAGTGCCAAGGGAATCTATTGTTGTTATTTGATGCCCTTATGGTATACGACACGACAGGAGAGGATCACTAGAGCCAGTTCGATGAGACAAGGGGCATTGTGGCCATGACAGAGGTCTTTCATTTGGACCATGTGATTAGTGCGCAGAGTGCACGGGAGGAGATCCAAACTCTATTGGATCGGTTCACAGAGATTTAAGCAGGCATTGGGAGTGGTGGACTTCCAATTTGGAGGTGGGATCCTAGCATTCATCGAAGTGATACACTGTTTCAGATGATGAGGATGATCAACAGGGTTGTGTCAGTGATTGGTCTGCGTCATTGTGGGGATGTTGTGAGAGGAGTTGTTGAGCTTTGTTCTATATGGCAAGGTAAATTTTCCCTCACGATACCCAAGATCAAGTCTATTTGTGGGTTGGTAGACTTGGACTTCAGTAAGATGCTTGGGCAAGACATGATCCAGGATAGTGAATTCAGTGCTTTTAAGGATTCCATCTTGGGGGTCCAGGAGAGGAGAGCGCAGTTTGTGAATGATGAGCAGACGGTTATGACAAGAGGGTTGAAGTGTCAGCACGATGGTTCCTCCCAGAGGTTAGCTTGGGACCCTAGGACTACAGAGTTTGACATCTCGGCATCCGATACAAATGAGATGGCCAGTTTTCGCTTTCCGAAGTTTACTCTTGAGATGCTTAGGATTGGATGCGTGGAGGAGTGGTTTTCTGAGTAGATGATCGAGTTTGTGTAGCTTATGATTGACTAGATTATCAGAGTCAGTGAGGAGGATTTTTGTGTTAGGACCATGCAGATCAATGCTATGAGCAGAGAGTGGAAGAGAATGTTGATAGATTGCATCACAGGTATACCGAGGGCACAGTGGGCAGATAGTGGGTGTGCATCATTTGTCCAGTTAGCGGATTTCACACACTTCCCAACGATCTCTTCGGAGCATGGGGCAGCACAAGTGATAGAGTTATCCAATGGAGAGATGTTTAGAGTCCATGAACAGACCGAAGTTATTTCCAGTGATCGGGACAGACTACCTTCTCCGATATTCAAGATCAAGTATGGCAATGGATTTGCAGGCCATGACTTCACCTAGAGACCTATGCAGACTACTATTCATGGTAGTAGATCCATCCCTTACAGGTATTTCGGCTTGGAGTTCCAAGAGAGGAGGATATTAACGAGGCACGACGATCGGACGGTTATGATCAGAGTGGCGCAGTGTCAACATGGTGAGTCCTTTCTGAGATTAGCTTGGGACCCTAGGATCTCGATATTAGTCAGTTCAGCAGTTAACACAAAGACAAGAGCCGGTGTTTTCTTTCATGAGATTCTATCCCTAGTAGAGCAGTGCTTTGAGAGGTTAATCGAGTTGTTGCAGAATCGAGTTCTCATGTCCCCATTTTTTGGATTTTTCTGCTTTGCAGTTGGAGGTGACCTTCGTGGTTTATGCCAACCTGACCAGAGGGTTAAATGAAGGTTAACAATGAATTATATGAGGCCCAGCCTAGCCCATTTACCATATTTCATCATCTGGATCATTTCCGCACTGTTCGTTCTTGGTTCCGTGGCATATCGATGATTCTCATATTTTGGGTTATTATTGAGCATAATTTAATTAAATACACTAATGGTGTTATTCTGATCATATTATTTGAGTGAATTAATAGCTCATTGGAATCGAGACGAAAAGATCTAAACATTGGGATGATGAGAAAGGGGCTTTCGGCATCCGGAAATGTCTTGAAGCCAATTAATCACTTTCTGGCATTAAGAAGGGAATTAATTAATTGATTATTTAATGTCATCGGAGCGGGAAATTAATCTTTTTAAAAAGGTGACATTGAGTAATTGGAAAAAAGGCGCCAAAGTGACTATTGAATTAATAAAGCCACTTTAACTTTAAAAGGGTAAAAAGGTCGCAAAAGGGTCAACGAGAGAATAAAAGGAGAATGAGGGGTGCCCTCTCTCATAATGCATATGTTGTTTTCCAAAAACGAAATTGAGAGAGCTATTGTGGCTTTGGCTCTTGGGACGAAAAAACCCTAGAGAGTTTGGAGATTGGTTTCAGTGGTGAAACTATCCACCCTAGCTGGTCATTGAGAGGAGATCAACACCGTAGCTGGACAGGAGTACAACACATCTGGGCAGCAATCTTAGCTATCAATCTTGCTGCTGCATATAAATTACATTCTACAGGCCCGTATTGCTGCTGTGTAATTACTGGAAGTATTTAAAGCCCATTCTTTTATACACAGACCAAATCTTGTTTATTCATGGCTGCTATCTAGTTGCTGTTAGTGACCATAAGGATTACTGCTGCAAATGATGTTAAGGCAATAAATCTTGGGCTTGTTTCTTGTGTATTTTCATGGCATGGCTATTTTATTTAATGTGATTTAAAATACTCTTCAAGCTGCAAACTGTTTGACTAAATATATATATATATATATCAGCAATACACACAAAACCACTATAGAACCAGCTGTTTGATGAAGTGTCTACACAGCAAACTAACGAAAATTTCCAAAAAAAAATTAGTGGGATCATTACACATATGACGATATGCATTTGAAATTTCACTATAACCTACAAGAATACAATAGTGACTTGGGTTTCAATTTGTTTTGCTTTGCCTTGGGAATATGCACTGATGCACATCATCTAAAAATTCTAAAATGTGAAACCGAGAGTTTGGAGCTATACCATCTCTCATGTGGAGTCATACCTCAAACTACACGAGTGGGAATCCAATTGATGATATGAGTTGCATAGAAAACTGCTTCCCCCATAATTTTGGCTCAATTTTCTTGCCTTGAAGCATACATCAAGCCATTTCGAGAATAGCTTAATTCTTTCGAACAACTACTTCATCATCTTGTGAAAGAGTCTCATGCCAAGAGACCTGCGATCTTTGAAAAATGTTTGGAAAGTATTATAGGTATAAACTTCGCCACAGCCAATGCTGAAACACTTGATCTTTGTCTCAACTTGATTCTCCATTAATAGCTTCAAATCCTTGAATTTTCCAAAAACATCATCCTCAGATTGATGAGCATTATATATCCATGTAAGACAAGAAAAATCATCAATAAAAGCAAAGACGTATTTCACTGGCACAAGAGATTGACTAGTCTTATGCCCACAAATGTCACTACGAAACATTGCAAGAGGTTGAGGCGCATATCTCTCTTTAAGAAAGGACTCTCAATTGTGGTCCCCCTGTTGTAACAAACATAATAATGTTTCTACCTGAAAATGCAAGTTCATTTCACATTTTCAGAGTCATTCTTTTTTATGACATTGTACCAAGAGATGTGAACATTGGGAGCTAGGTACGAGTCATTGGTTCAAGCATAATCTTGTTTATGATGCTTGAGAGAGATAATGATGGAGATCCATGTGATTACCTTTGCTTTCACATGTTTGGAGGAGTGTTTCATTGTTGAGTTCACATATTTGGAGGCACTATTGCTCATGTGGCAGCATCTCACCATTTCAAGAACTTGTCTACATATTTTGATGCATGTTCTCCATTGGAGGATGCTTTTGAGGTGTCTTCAGAATTCTCAAGGCATGA
This sequence comes from Picea engelmannii, assembly GCA_009831015.1. Taxonomy (NCBI): domain Eukaryota; kingdom Viridiplantae; phylum Streptophyta; class Pinopsida; order Pinales; family Pinaceae; genus Picea; species Picea engelmannii. The sequence goes on along the minus strand of ML776861.1, from coordinate 1,624,862 downwards.
GTTACCTTTTTGGAGGCATGTCTCATCACCAAAGCGTCATCTCACATTGTGCAAGTCAATCTTTACATATCTGCAGGCATTACTCATCATTCGTAGGCACTTAGTTCTTACCACAAGGCATGATAGAAGTTTCTAGAAGACTGCTCTCTTCTAGAGGCTTTCAAGGTTTCATTTATATAATTTTATTGAGGCTTCTAGCATTTTCTAGATATATTTTAGTGAGAGGTGGTTAGAGATTAAAAACTATATAATGTGAACAACTCTCATTGGCAAGGTAGAAGTTCAAGAGTTGAAAATCCCCCCAAGGCCAAAGACTTTGCAATTACAGGTAAAAAGAGGAAGGGCTTGACAAATTGGAGCTTCCATCTTCTTCTCACAAGTCTTGCATCTATATAAGGCTGCCATGGATGTATTGCTGCCATATCGTTGTGCAAAGAGTTGTTTTGGCTTGTCATAGTTGGTTGTTATTTACTTACAGAGAACTGAAATGTGATCCTAAAGCCCTCCTCAGTCCATTTTATATCAAATTTGGATCATAATGTATTAAGGGGTTTATCATTCAATTGAAGGTTCTCTCTTCTAATCCCATCTTTGATGTCTTATGTGGGTGTAAGAAGTTTATGGATGTGTTGTTGTGTCTTTGTTGAGCATTTCATATGGTTGTTACATATATATCAGATCTGTCCTTGACTGATAACACTTGTCGTTTGGTGGTTTTGTCACATCTTCTTTATCCACTTTCAAGTTCTATTTGTTGCCTAGACTCCATAGCCCAAGCATAAGGCACCAGGTCTTGCTTGGCTTCTCACTTTATATCTTAAAAGACAAAGAGATTATCATTCTGCAGATCTGGTTCCCACAAAACAAGAACTGGCACCCCAAGAGAATTATTGAGCCCACATATCAAGTTTGACTATGTCAACCATAATCACACCTTTTAATACAATAAAAGTATAAAGAATGACTCTAGCCATAATTACAATTAGTAATAATGATACACGAGCCATGGCCACATGTAGAGATAATAGTGTAATAAATCCAACAAACTCTTGGTGGGACTATTGATGTTTATAGCATCGGACAGGTACTTCCTCATAGGTCTAAGTGTCTAGACGTGTGGAAGTAGTCCAAAGGACCTTTCAGAAACCTTGGAAATTCACTTTAATTAAAGGAATTATTAAAGTGAATGTCTTTTTATAATTAATGCGAGTTTATTTTATGCTAAGTTGCAGGAAACGTCATGTTGGGTGGCGTTCATGTCCGGAAACGACCCAAAACGTCGAAACCGTTACGGTCGCCTGTGTTTCAGCGGTGTTTTGGCCTGTACAAGCAGAGTTTTGACGCCTCTCTTGAGTCTTGTGGGCCTGTACGGGTGACCAAGAGAGCCGTGGGTACGCCAAAATCGCTCATTTTTTTATTTTTTCCCTTTTTAAAAATTAGAAACCAATCATATATATTTTTAATTGTATTTTTTAATTAGATTTAGGAAACATCTATAAAAAACTAGAAACCCTAATAGCTCATTATTTCCTATAAGAAAGCACTTGGTTCACTCATTCCTCACACATTCTTGAGCAAGAGGAGCTCCCTACAGTAACAACAAGCATTTTAGTTGTGGTTTGGAGCATTGAGAGCAAGCTTTGGTGCATTTCCAGCAAGAGGATAGAGTTGTGGGCAGCAAAAAGAAAGAGGGTGTGTGCATTTCTGTAATTACTAATTAGTGAGCATTCATGGCAGATTTTTACAGAAAGAAGGTGTGTGCATTTCTGTAATTACTAATTAGTGAGCATTCATGCCTTCTCTATGTGTGGGCAGTTTTTTTTACTATTGTTGCAGCATTCATAGCTTCTCAAAGTGCCATTTCCTCTACACCCCTATAGTGCCTCAACCAAGCAAGCAGCAAGAATAATATCCTCTTTGGAGGCATGTTACCAAGATCAAGCAAATGGGTGGTGGTGGGGGTTCATGGGAATGGAGGTGCAATTTATGTAGATTGAGAAGACCTTAAAGGTCTCTTACACAAGAGTCAAGGCTCGCATTTTGCATGAAGTAGTGAAGGGTGTTGAAGGTTGTGCATTTACCAAAAATCTGAATGTGAGGGCTACATTCAAGAGAGAGCATAATGATGCTCAAAGGTTGAAGGAGCATAGACACAAGATTGCTATGGGTGGCACTGGCAAGCACACTCCTAGCTTGGGTGCTAGCAATGAGCCAAGGATTGTTCATGAAGCAAGGTAGAGGAGAGCAGTCCTGGTAGAAGAAGAGATATCCAAGCCTGCAGGCGCAAATAAAGATAGCAGATTGTTGAAAGTGCTCAACAATCAAGGGAGAGAAGAAGTTGAGTCAATATTTGCTTGTGGCATCCCGTTTAATGTGGTTCGGTCCCCCTATTGGCAGGATTTGGTGAGGGAAATTACACAGACCCTCAAGGTTTCAAGGGGACAAACTATGAAAAACTCAAAACAGTTTTGCTCAGGAAAGAGAGGCTACTTCTTGATGATGTTCTAAAACCAATTCGTAGCTCATGGGGCAACACAGGAGTTTCCATTATCTCAGATGGATGGAATGATACAAGGCGAAGGCCATTGATCAATGTCATTGCATCATCACCAAAAGGAGCAATGTTCTTAAAAGCAGAAGATTGTCCAGGTGAGGTAAAAGATAGTAATTTCATTGCTGAAATTTTAATTGTTGCTATTGAACAAGTAGGGCCAGCAAATGTGGTGCAAGTTATCACAGATAATGCACATGTTTACAAAGTTGCAGACTTGATTGTTGAGAGTAGATACAATCATATATTTTGGACTTCTTGCACTGTCCATAATATTACTCTGATTTTAGAAGAGACTGAGGCAAAAATTGTATGGATTAAGGAGATCACAGGGTAAGCTAGCGAGAACATAAAATTCATCACCAACCACCACCAATCCAAGCAATATATCGAGAACACTCCAAATTGGAGTTGCTCAAAGTTGTTCAAACAAGATATGCCTCAAACTTCATCATGTTGAATTAGTTTGTTGAGGTCAAAACTGCATTAATGAGTATGGTGGTGGGTGCCACTTGGGTTGAGTGGAGACGGGCAGATTCAGAGAGGGGAAGTATGGTGCGAAGGGAGTTGATTGATGAGGATTGGTGGAGCAAGATAGAATTCTTGCTCAAGTTCACATTACCTGCATTTGAGCTTCTCTGAGATGCAGATACAGACAAACCTTTCTTAGAAGAGGTTTATGATAGCATGGATATCATGGTTGAGAAAACCGTGGAAATTATTACAGAGGAGGCTCTCACTCTTCTTTTTGTTGATGTTGATTTTGTTGAGCATGTGAGGTCCATCATTGTTACGAGGTGGAATGGCTTTAACACTCCATTGCACACTTTGGCACATGCTCTAAATCCTAGATTTTATGATGAAGATTTCATTATTCAAAGCAATGGGAAGAGGAAGGCCCCACATAAGGATAAGGAGGTGGCTAATGGAGTGAAAAAGGCATTCCAGAGGTTGTTTCCAGCTTCTCAACAAACAGATGTGAGGGAGGGATTTGCTTGTTTTGCTACTGGAATAGAGGATTTCATAGACATATCATCTTTGGAGGAGAGGAGGACCATGAACCCAGTTAGATGGTGGACTTGTCATGGGGAAAATGGCGTATATTTGCAAATCCTTACCATTTGTATTCTATCACAAGTGGGAACTCTTCATCAGCAAAAAGGAATTGGAGCACCTATGGTTTCATTCATTTCGTGAAGCACAATGGGTTGGGATCCCAGAAGGTTGAAGATCTTGTATATGTGCATTCAAACCTCCACCTTGTGTCCACCTTGTGTCTAGTAGGGGTGAAGAACATGCAAATGGGCCTCACAAAGAGTGGTATGTGGATGCAGAATGCTCAGACTTGGAGTTCTCTCTTGCTTCTCTTGATATTGGTGATGATGCAACAACAACTGGAATTGCCTCTTCTTCCCAACCATGCTCTACTTCTGTTGAACATGCATCGTGTTCTATTTTTAATGATGAGGATGAGGATCAGTTGGATGTATAGCCTTATCTATAAAGGCTAATTTTGGATTTTGTTGTTTGTATCATGTAATCAATGATATTGATCATCTATGGGAGTTAATATAGACATGGTTTTCCTTCTAAAATGTTATTTGTGTTGAGATTGTAGCAAGGACGGTCTTCCATCATCATTACAGTGTCCTAGGTGTTGATGATTACAGTTGCGTGAGACATCCTCCAGGACACAGACCTGAGAGAGAGCCCCTGAGATGGATGTGTAGTTTCTATCTGAGACAGAGTTGGAACGTAGTGATGGCCTCCTCCTTACAGAGAGTTGAGAAGAACTCCAAATGATTCTCCTATGTAACGCAGTGAGAAAGGAGATATGTTGAGTTGGACGTGCTTGTGGCTGAGCACAAGGTGAACGTGTGAATTCCCATGAGTTGGGTGCATCGTTATGAGACAGAGATGGAAACAATGTATTAGCCTCCTCTAAGCAGAGAGTTGAGATGATGACTCCAGATGATTCTCCTGTGTAACACAGTGAGAAAGGAGATCTATTGAGTTGGACATGCTTGTGGTTGAGCACAAGGTGAACGTGTGAATTCCCATGAGTTGGGTGCATCATTATGAGACAGAGATGAAGACGATGTATTAGCCTCCTCTGAGCAAAGAGTTGAGATGATGAAATCCAGATGACTCTCATGTGTAATGCAGTGGGAAAGAAGATATGTTGAGTGGACGTGCATGTGGATGAGCACAGGTGAACGTGATCCTAGTGGTTGAGCACTAGTGAGTGTGGTTCTCATGTGAGATGCAGTAAGATAGAGATATGGACATCCCTATGGATGTGCCCCTAGTGGCTGAGCACTAGTGGGTGTATGAGATCCCTTGCTATATTGTTCAAGACTCATACTTACCTGTAACCCGATTTGTTCTGGAAAGGGTACAGGTCGACCCTATTGTGCCAATAGACACATCATTTGATGTGACAAGTCTTATATAAATAAAGGTGAATCCCGATTGAGGAAACACACTCTTCATTGTATCATCTCATGATTTCAGAAGTTGTGGTCTGAAATTATGAGAATTACAACACCCTCTTGTGTGCTAGGTTTGGTGATGGTGTGGGAGGTCTTTCTCTTGAGGAATATAGCAAAGGATTGGTTGGGTTTTCTTCCTTTGTTGAGAAGGGTTTCCCAAGATACTTCTTGTATTCTTGAGTATGGTTATTCTTCTTGTGATCTTGGTTTGTTGCAATAGTTATGGTTCAAGTAATAGTTAAACAGAAAATTTAAAGAGAATGCATGAACCATAGCTCATTGAAAACTCAACACTAGGATGATGGAGCACAATGAAACTTAGACTAAGTCAATTAATTAAATATTTTCCTAAGTCTAACTTAGGAAAAAAACTGTTGATATGTTATAATCTTCGGTTGACTTTATTGAGTACTTTTTCTAAAGTTAAAGTGAAAAATAATTGAAGTTGTGGTCTTTTAATCTTGACCATTGATCTCATCATGAGGGTGAGGGTTGATCTCTACCCTCAATCCTTTTGGAGATTAGGGTTTCACTTGCTCAATGCAAAATAAAGAGATTGGTTGGGCTAAGAAGTCGCACAAGGAAACAGAGGAGGACTCATCAAGCAGATTGGCACACACATATTCACCATTTGCAGAGGACTTTATCTCAGATTTGAGGGTTGCCTTACCAAGTGACGCAGCACCCACACAAACAGTCATATGATATTGCGCAGAGGCTTGCGCAGGGGTCTCATCAGGCACGTTTTGGTTCGAGGATTTGCAGAGAGGGGTCGTACAATTGTTGGGGAGGAGTTTGGCTGAGCATTTTGCTTGGTATTTGGCTGGGCAAATTTGTACTGTAAGGGAACTCTATATTTCCTTGCTAAATAATAATAAAATCTCAGATTTGTTGCATCGGTTTTCCCACCTTGGGTTTTTCCGAGGACTATTGTCAAAAAATAAGTCTGTACTTGTGATGTGATTGTTGTGATTGATCAGACTGATGAGACTCATAGAGAGACCAAAGAAGGACTTTTGCTCAAGGAGATCTCAGCCAAGGAGAAGAACTTTCATCTAGAGATCAGCTCAGTCCAAAGAAGATGGAAGCAGCATCAGACAGATCCGGTAGCAAGGACAAATCTGGGCAACAGATCAACAGCACGTACAGCCCAGATCGGGCAGTATAGAGCTACAGCAGTATCCTACGTGCAGGTCAGGACTCTAGGGCGCGTCGCACAGGTGCAAAAGGGTGTGTACATACACGCCACACAAGTGCAACAGGGCACGTACATATGCACCGGACTAGTAGTCAAGGGTGTGTACATACGCGCAAGGCAATGGACATAGGCACATACGTACGCGTTTTGCAGGTCATACAGGGCGTGCATAGATCGTATAGATTGTCAATATGGGGTTGTACAACAGCGGAATAGTTGCTAGGTTGCAAGAGTTTGCTGTATTTTTTCTATTTTTATTCTCGGTGGGAAGATTTCCCAGTTTGGGAACCCTTGTAAGCTTGGAATCGTTATTTAATGAAAGTTTTTTTGAAGAGCAGATTTTATGTGGTGTGTAAAGTTTGGTTTCCATAGTTTTTCTTCCGCTGCTTTATTTCCAGCTAATATATTTTATTCCGTGTGCTGTAATTTATTTTTCAGCAAGGAAAAACACAAGGTAGTAAAGTATCTAGGTGCTGGGAATTGAGATTTTTCAACAAGGATGTGCCTGTGGTACATTGGCCTATTGTGATCTAGAACCCTAATCAATGTTATTTGCATATTTCCTTGAGTTTGTTCTTTTAATGTCAATTCCATGCACAAAATCTTCTAACATAGATGGAAAGCATCCCAAATGAAAGGAAAATGATATAAGGTTATTTAATATATTGCCAACAAACTAAGTAAGCCTTTGCAAAGAACATTGGATTTGGAGACTATTGGAAAATAGAAAAAATGGTATTAAGATAAGAAGCCTATAGGATGTAGAGGAATTTAGAGATAGTTATGTCACTAAAAATATTTGGTTTCAACCATTCAACCCTCAGCCTCATAACTAGACAGTCTATCCCTACCACATGCAAATATCAGCCTCTCAGTAGTCCATAAGAACCATCTAGCCTTTATAGAAATTGTATCCTATTGATAAGCAACTCTAAATAGAAAAAACAATATTAAGATGAGAAGCCTATAGGATGAAGAGGAATTTAGATAGTCATGTCACTAAAAATATTTGGTTTCAACAATGCAATCCTTTAGCCATGTAACTAGACAGTCTATCCCTACCACATGCAGATATCAGCCTCTCAATAGTCCATGAGAACCATCTAGCCTTTATAGACATTGTATCCTATTGATAAGCAGCTTTAAATATATCTACCTGTAGGACATCATATTAGATGTGACTTTAATTAGCTAGTCCTTTCCCAAAGATATCTCCAAGAATACTTGATTTTACAAACTAAACATCAAGGGGTAGACCTTCTTGAAACTACAACCAAAACTAACCATCATAAAATACAGTCATACGAAACAACAATTCCCACTAATCTGCAACTCTCAAATGCTCTTAAGCTGCTTCCATAGCTAACAGTTCAAAATACCAGACGTAAAATTTCTTGTCAGGCTTCTCTATCCCAAAATTGTACCTACTATAAGCATTGAACACGTTTATAAACAGAAATAATTCATGGAAGTTGTGGCACCGATTAGTTAAAGCAGAACCGGATATAATGTTGTAAGGAATACAGAACATTACCAGCACAAATTCAACTCCCAATTCTGGTCTGTCAAATTGAACTCTACATCTGTTCCGATCGACTGTTAAGATATTTCCATCATGGACTTCTCTTGATTTTGGATGGCAAGCAATTACACGCTGTCCTACTGATAATGGCCGAGCTAAATCTGTGGGCAAACCGTCACAAATGCCAGACCGTACATCATTATAGTGCTTCCGAACTGACTCACGATATTGTTCCAATTTCTCCCTTTCTTCTTGAAGGAATCTTTTAGATAGTCGGCGTGGCTTTCCAAGTGAACTGTAAAATGATGGAGGAACTCATTAAGTTGCTCAACCAAAAAAATATATCCTAAGTGATGCAAACACCTCTACAAAAATGAAACCAGAAAAAATGTGAATAAACAAAACCATAAAACCATCAACATTTAAATATCTCTATAACCAAATCATCTAAAAGTATGATGCAAGACTTTCATGTCCACTGAAAATTTCCCAGTCTGCATTGTCAAGCAAGCACACAAGAAAGAAAAACTAGAAATGCAAGCTTCCAGTCTAGGACCTGAAAAACATCACACACCTTACTTGATGATTTACCATTATGCTTACCTGCGTATAACACCCCATTCAACACGAGTAAGTCTAGGAACATGCCCAAGACCTGCATGATTTAAGTACTCCACAAACTCATTTCGAGTAAACCATGGCCAGTCAATGGCACTATAGAACCACTCATATGTACACCAACGACGCACCTTAGCAGATGATAAGCAATGAATAAACTTGGCCTGCGCAAGTATAGTGACTTCATATTCAGTGACACTGGCTTCAAAAACCCATGAATAGCACATGAAAATACCATAAAATAAAAACAAGATAACCTTCAAGCTCGATGCCCTGTCTGTGACAGTATGAGGACAAAACACAGTCGCATTGTTTAGCCGTTCAGATTGTTCATTGCATATAAAGTTCTCACATTTATCTGGACATTCCACGGGCTTCGATGCCAGAACCTTTTCTAGAGCCATTTTGCGTCTGCTTCGAAGTTTTGTTGGTAGATTAACCTGACTTGCAGTAGGATTTTGTATTACCGGGTCTGACACAGGCCCACCTGATCCAGTGAGTTCAGGATCTTCAGCAGACACAGGAAGAGTCTTCACCAATCTACCCTGCTTAGAAATGGCATGTGTGTTTGTTGTTTTCTTCGGCTTATTTCGAAACTTTCCTCCATCTCCAATTGAAGCCTGGATGAAGAAAGTGGTTTTCACATTATAAGCATAATCTGACAATCAATCAAGATGAAAAGTTATATTGACCTATTTATTATCAGAATCACTTTTTTATCCTTGAAAAGAGAACACGAGATTCACTTATGCCTGGTAGTGTAAGAATGCATTAACCTCTAAACTTCTCATTTCAATTATCTTATGAAATATAAAATACTGCTTGGTGGGGGCTATACATGGACATTCTTATATCAGCTCACATATAAACTACCTATAAAAATATAACTATGGAAAAACAGGCAGTGACTATAAAGTATATTGTAGCAATAGATTGTGTATGCCTGCACAACAAGTTCACATACACAGAGACCCTGCAGAGTTATCTAATAATCCATGCCATCTGGTAATCATGGAAAAAAAAATTTCCCCAAGTTGGATAACTAATTTTTCCCACTGGCCAAGTAACCGAAGTATCTACAATGAACATTTGCTCCCAACTAATCAAAATTTAAACAACAATATTTCCTCTATTAAAACTTATAATTCACCTGCCTGTATCCTTATTCCTCCGTGATAAGTGAGATAATTATAATCGTAAAGCATGTCTTTTGCAGCATGACAGAAATTGATGGATCTATCTTTGACTGACCTATTCACACATGAACTTAAGAACAAAAGTTATTAAAATGCATGGAAATGCCAATTAATTTAGCACTCATCCAACCCCACCAGATGTCAACACAGTTAACATGAATCAGTCCAGTTCACATTTCTCCGTAACTGGCACTAATTCTAACAGCATTCTAAACAAAGAAAACCTGGAAAAATGGGTGTAAGACATTACAGACTATAGTTAGTGTATAATAATGGTCATGTTAATGTAGTTAAGATGCACTTTAGTTTAATAAAATAAAGTAACATAAGTTAATAACATCAAATGTCGTAAATGATATTACGTCATAATTAGGATTCAGTCATGTCTTAATACAAGGGTGCTTGTACAGGACTTGATGTACAAGGAATTGTCTCTCTTTATATATTGGCATTCACCATATTAAATAATAATCATTCTTCGAAGTCTTAAGTTGTTTTGTTGACTTCTGGAAGGCTTTCAACTCTGTCCTGAGAGAGGCATTATTCCAGACGTTATAGGATATCGGCATATCTGAGAGCTCTCGTGAGACTATGAGTCCGTCATTGGTCGCCTTGACACTGTCCACAGCCACTCAGACTTCATTTAAAGCACCATAGGAGTCAAACAAGGTTGCCGTCTCTCTCAAACCCATGTTGAGATGTACATAGCTGAGTTGGAATCTTTTCTCATCAGACACATATAGGAAAGGGATGGTTATCATCTAAATCAGATTCTGATCTCTTTGCTCCTATTTGCGGATGTTGTCATCTTCTAAGCTTTCTCCCCTAAGAGGCTGCAGAGATAGATTGATGTCTTGTCCAGTTTTTATGATCTTAGACAACTGGTGATCAACCTTAGACTTTAGTAACTTCAATGTCTCCAAAACCTCTTTATCAAATTAACACTTCCAAGGGAGTGAGATTGATATCACCAGGACTTACAATTTTGGGGGTGCAATTCTCAAGTTCACAGTTTAGCCAGAGGCACGCTTTTTAGCCCCAGCTTAGCAAGGGGTATGGTTATATTTCCTTGCTCGGGAGAAATTGCTTTCAGCTACACTTCCAAGACCATCTTGTCCAAGATGCACAACATGGACATGAACATCAAACCCAGTGTTCTTTATGGTTCCAACATCTAGGACCTAGCTTGTCAAATTGGGCTAGGGCTGAAAGAAACCAAACTCTCATGTTACATCATATGATCGATTGCAAACAGAAAATCCCTGAGGCCATCATCCAGGTGTAGTTTGGGACCCATCCCTTATGCCTTGAGATTATCTTCAAACCTATCTCCTACCTCCGTAAGCATCAGACCCTAGGCTACTCAGCCTTACAGAGGGAGAGGTAACCCTTTCTCCTTATTTTCTCTTGAGAGGATATTGCTTCTGCAGGCCCCTCAAGACAGATGCATTGTTGGTTCTATGAGGCCTTCTTGTGACTTTAGTTTGTCAAAATCTCTATCAACTGCTTCCCCCCTTTTAGGTACTCTGTAGATGCTCTTGGTCACTTTATGCCTGCCAAGCAAGGGTTGAACAGGGTAATCAGAGAGGATATTTAGAAATAGTACATCCAAGTCGGTCACTTGTATCTCCCCAAGAGGGCCTCTACCCTAATATGGCCTTTTATTTCAAGCAATTCATACAATTGAGTGATGGTCTTCTTCTCAGACCTGCATATGCATAGAGACACTAAATGTATTCTCAGAGACTTCAAATTGAGATAGATCATCACATCCCAAGGTTGGAGAGGATTTTCCATTTGTGTCAATTTTAGTAGATTGAGTTGGAGCAGCTAATCTTCAAATGTCACATTTACTATGAGATCAGACACAGATTCCTTTGCTTTTACTGAGACTATGAGGGTTCCCTCACCACTCATTTCCTCTATCTAACCCAAAGATGCCTGGCTCTTTTTATGAGGGAGGTATTAGGGCATAGGTCTCAACTTGTACGAGGACCTCCCGGAATAGACTCCATCAAGTAGAATTGTTTCCTTCTACTTCGTCTATTGGTGAGAGCAAGCAGCAAGCCGATACCCAAGATACTTTTGATACTATATTAGTTCGACCACAAACCTTTTCTCGATTTTCAACTGACAAACCCACCCACAAAAGGATTTTGAGAAGTTTGAGTACATGATCTCAGGATGGATCACCCCTTCTCAACACAGGCCAGTAGCCCAATTCATAGTGTATTCTGACAGACTTCAAATTGAGATAGATCATCGCATCCCAGAGAGGATTTTTCATTTGTGTCAATTTTAGTAGATTGAGTTGGAGCAGCTCATCTTCAAATGTTTACTATGAGATCAGACAGAGATTCCCTTGCTTTTACTGAGACTACGAGGGTTCCCTCACCACTCATTTCCTCTATCTCACCCAAAGATGTCTAGCTCTTTTTATGAGGGAGGTATTAGGGTATAGGTCTCAACTTGTACAAGGACCTCCCAGAATAGACTCCATCAAGTAGAATTTTTGCGTTCTACTTTGTTTATTGGTGAGAGCAAGCTGCAGGCCAATACCCAAGATACTTCTAATACTAGATTAGTTCGACCAAAAACCTTTTCTCAATTAACAACTGACAAACTCACCCACAAAAGAATTTTGAGAAGTTCAAGTACATTATCTCAAGATGGATCACCCCTTCTCAACATAAGCCAATAGCTCAATCAACCCCTTCGAGCCAATAGTCTAACATTATGAAGTCCTTTACCACACCTTGAGTGTTAGGAGAATTTTGGTGGATTTTCCCAACTTCGTCTCAAGGTTTCATGGTTTGTCCTTCACAAACAGAACCTCTCACTTCAGGACCTGATCATAATACATTGTATTGGCTCCTCTTCCTCCTTTTCTAATGTTGATGTAAGGGATTCCTCCCCCCTCCTATTTTGTTGTTGCTTCTAATATTGTGTAGCATTTTATCATGTTGTTCATTGGGTTACGATTTTGATTCTGGCAAATCGAACAACCCTTATTTACCTTACACATTCAAGCATTCACCCTGTTGGATTTATACAACTTTGACTCCATTCAGCCCATGATTGGATTGGCATTGGTCTTGGGGTTTTCCATCATCATTTTGTTCTCACACCATTCATTCTTCCACCTATACTACAACCATAAGTTTTGTCAAGGCTTACTCTTCACTTTCATCTTGAGCCCCCACCCCATAGCCTTGATAATCCTACCTTTAGGGAAGCCCTCCCCCACTCCATAGCCTTGATAATCCTACCTTTAGGGAAGCCCTCCCCCACTCCATAGCCTTGATAATCCTACCTTTAGGGAAGCCCTCCTTGAATTGGAAAAGAGTCAACCAAAGAGAGAGGAATAGCTACTAAGGTGACAGTTGGTAGCCTTCCTGAGTTACACAAAACTAACACCTTGTGCTTGGGAATTTATACTTTGTGGGTGCTATATTTTGTTATAACACACTAAAAGGGATCAAAAAGAAATCCTAGCACAAACTCATCGATGCTCAAAGATCAGGGTTAAGATGGATCTATGCAAGTTTATTTTAGTTTATATTTTTTTATTATTACATCCGCTTTTTTTTAGTTTATTATATTAATTCTATCATTGGCTTTTTTCTAATATCATGGTCATCTTTAAAAAAGAAAATCATTTTTACAGGCTTTAAAATTTTCAATTTATTTTACTAGTGCTAGACGCATGACACATCTACTTGGGTTGTAGATGCACCTCATTACTCTTAGTGCAACCAAGAAACCACAAAGAATTTGTTGAAATCAACGCAAAAGATAGCATTGATGATCCACGTAAAGGTAACAAGGGCACTAGTAATGCCAAAATGCATGACTAGACATGCATAGAGCCCAAACTTGGACTTGAATGTTGTTTTCCAAATGTCACAATGTTCCAGGCAAACTTGTTGATAACCCAAAATAAAGTCCATTTTGGTGAAGTACTTGGCCCCATTCAGCTAGTCAAGAAGGTCAACAATCAAAGGAGTCAGTAGCAATTCTTGATGTTGACCTTGTTTAGTACCCTAGCATGTGCAAAATCGCCACTCCTACTCCTTAGGTACAGCTACTACCAGAGATCCAATGGTGATGCGTTAGGTCATATTTTTCCATCCACCAACAGACACTTGGTCTGTTTTTCGATCTATGCACATTCCACAGTCATGGTTCAATATGCAAGATAGTTAGGAAAGGAAAAGCAAGGAACCAAATCAATGGAATAATAAAGGATGATCTGAAAGGAGGCCAAACCCTTGGGTTTTTAAAGACATTTGTGTAGGCATAAGTGAGAGTTTAGATATCAAATGGAGGCAAGTTTCCTTTGTTGTCCTTGGTTTAGCAGACCAATTAGAATATCATATACTTGTTGAGATTGACTTGCTTAACAACTTGTCTACCAAAAAGTACAAACTAAGTAGAAGAAGAGGTGAGCATGTACATCTTATCATCCTTATGAAGTGTGTAGGTGTTGTAGTGCCCATCATGCGGTACTCTTCTATTCAATCGGTAAGGTGTGCCAAGAATCATGGCACAACAACTCAATGGAGTGACATCACAATCCACAATGGCACAAAAGGGCCCAATAGTGAAGGTATTTGTGCAATTAAGGTGGTTGTCATCCGTTGTTGACCGATCCAAGATGTTATAGCCTAGGAGTAATTGAGTTTGCCAAGTTAGATTTAGTTTTACTTTTGCATGCATATAAGTTAGATCTAGATACAAGTTTAATTTCATTATCTACAGCTAGATCTATCATAAGAATCAACCTTTTAGCAAGTAGTTTTATTCTAGATCTTTAAAGGCTAGTAGGTAGTTTCTTTTAAAGAGATTTCAATTCAATATTTAGTTGTGGTGAACCAACCTACTTCACTATGTAAATATCCAAAATACTTGGAACACAATGTAGAAATCCATTTAGGATAATAATATTTATATATATAAAATAAGAATATGCATAAGATATGAGTTGTTGATTACAATGACAATGAGTGCCATATATACCCACGCAAGGGTGCCCTTTCATTAATAGGCATGCCTTTTGGATAAAACATGTCTTTTCATTACGATGTATTAATTATTGTTATTAATTATTATTTAATTACATTTATATATTCTATATATATTTATGTTTGTTACATAGCCTTCCCCTTTAGAAATGCTTTGTCTTCAAAGCATATTTATGGAGAGGCTTGTGTCTTCGTTTTGGCTTGCAATGTCTTTGCATGATTCTCTGTTTTTGGCGTTGTCAAGATTGACGATACGAGATGATATTAGTGACGAAGAGTTGAGCAGAACTGTCTAACTCTAAAATGGTTAGACCATCCTAAATCAATCTTTTGCAAAATGTTGTTCTTCCACAATGAATTGTTATCACGAGACTTAATTGTGTCGATATCAATATTTGTTGGACGACAGTTTAGTTGTTCCCGACCTAGGTGATATTGATACTCAGATTGTTCAAAATATCTGTTTTTATGATTTGGATGTCGATAAGGAGTTCTTATAACATTATTTTCCCTTATCATGCTTGTAGTGTTTCCTCCTCTTACTGTGGGCATTGTATCTTCTTCATTAATTGATGTTGTTTTGTTGATCGTTGGATATACACTCGAAACTTTCATGGTTTGGACTCCAACATCTGAATATGTCTTTTATTCAATTGACTTTGCAACGTCTTGAGCTAAGACGTGGATTGGATCTGTAATTGTTCCATTTTCCATAATTTGGATTTGTTCTTCTGAAAACTTCGGTGCCTCCTTTTCTACAAGTAGTTCTAACTTGTTTTCGAGAGACTTCTTATCATTCTTAAGCTTTTTTAATTGCATAAGTAGGTTTTGACTATGATTTTTAAGACGTGATTTTTCTTCATTATCTGATTTGATGATATCTAGATTTTCACACTTATCTTCTTTCAACTTCTTGATTTGTTCTACTAACCCTTGATTAAGGTTCTTCAAACGAGAATTTTCTTCATTTGTTTCTAATAGGTTCTTCTCAAGATCTTGATACTCTTGTTCCAACTTCTGAACGCATTGTTTTTTATCCTTTGACTTCTTGATCTGTGTAAGTAATTTTTGACTGTGGTATTTTAAGCGCGAAATTTATTCGTTGTTATACGTGATAACTTCATCTAATTCTTTTTGCATATTTGATATTGACTTTTGATTTTCTTGAAGAAACACCTTCAGGCTATCTTTAAAGTCTTTTGATGAAGGTATTATCGATTTTGACCTCATAGCAATGTCCTGGAATGTCATCATTTTCTTTTTATAGGAGAATGTCACAAACATTTTCTCCATGTTTAAGATGAAGGTACCTAGTTTTTTAAACCAAGGTAACTTGAGAATGATGTCAATCTCTTCTTGAAACATAGTTGCAACATTGAATTGAGATATATATTCATAATCATCAATTGTCACTTGTAATTCCTTAACTTCATTTGGTTTCTTGCGAAAGATATCTTCATTTTCAATTATATTAGACTCTAGAATAAATAATTGATTTGCCAAATTGATATTAATGTAATTGTCATCACGGTTCATGTTGATAATGATGTTAACCTCTCTTCCTTGAATACTCCCCTTTAATGTAAAGAATCTGCAACATGAAATTGAACAACCTTCATAAGTAAATCTTCCTCTTTCCTTACAATACTCCATTTTGCTTGTGTCGATAATTTACGATAATAATTCTTTGATACTTTATTTAAGTATAATCCCTTTTATATAACCTTGATTTGGAACTTAGGGGATTTTTAATTACACCTTCCTTACTCTTTAATTCTTTAGTTTCTTTAATAATATATCTATATATATAAATGAATTTTAAATGTCTCTTCAATCCTTTTTATAAACTTTTTAATTTTATAAAAATTCCTTATATCTTTTTAATAATAATAAGGCTTAAAATTCCTTACTTTATTAAAAATAACCCTTTTATAAAAAATCCTTTTTAAAGCTTCACTTCACTTAAGTAATAACAAGCCCTTTTTAACTTTATGAATTTCTTATAAAAATCATTCACTGTCTCTCTTCTTACTTCCTTTTATATACATATATATATATATAGATAGATAGATAGATTTTAGGCTTCTTCGTACTTTTCCTTTTTGTTGGTATGAAATGAGCACAATATTCTTTTTTTTTGCTGTGTCAATGGCTCAATTTATTGTGGCAAATGGTACGTACGGAATCGTAGCAACTGCCTAATGTACGGATCGAATCGTACAGATGGTGTGGTTGATTTGATGATGCGCTTCTCGAATCGTACAAATGGTACGGCTGATTTGATTACTGAAGCGAACGGTACAGACAACGATACTTAATTTATTTCGACAGTGAGATAGTTGTACTGAAATATTTGTTCTGAGAGAATTCAATTATTCAATTGCTAGTATGGAACTGTAATAGTACCCTCTTTTTCTTTAAATTTCTTTTATTGCTTCCTTCAAACTTTTGAACTTTTGCACCGTAATTTATATACTGGTAAAATTTATTTATATTTTGCAGTGGCAGATTTTTTTTCGTTAATGTGGTTTTGGTTTCTTCTGATTTATGACTTCTTTATTTGCAGCGGAATACTTTCTTCTACAGAATTTCTGAGCTTAAATGGCCAAAGGTCAATCTGGGGTCAAAGACCTGAAGAAATCAGAGAAACTCTGATAATATTTTTGTAGCCAAAGGCCAATGAATTTGTTGCCAAAGGCAATGAAATTTGACTTAAAAGTCTAGTGGCCAAGGGCGAGGATCAAGAACGAGGCTCTGATATCAATGTGGTTCACTATGTAAATATCCAAAATACATTGAACACAATGTAGAAATCCATTTAGGATAATAATATATATATAATAAGAATATGAATAAGATATGAGTTGTTGATTACAATGACAATGAGGACCATATATACCCACGCAAGGGTGCCCTTTCATTAATACACATGTTTTTTGAATAAGACACATCTTTTCATTACGATGTATTAATTATTACTATTAATGATTATTTATTTACATTTATATATTCTATATATATTTATGTTTGTTACATTAGCAAGTTTAGTGCTCCTTGGTTTGTTGTTCCGAACAACAAACAAAACCACTAAAAGAAGTTCATCATTTGGCTTATTTTGGTGTTGTAGATTGCTAGTTTAGCTTGGTCTTTTACTTGGAATTTTTTCAATATAAGTTTGACCTTTTTCCATAAGTTGTCCAAAGTATTATTGGGCATCTTTTGGTTGTTTTCTTGCTGTTATTTGCAGGTTTGCGGACAGTCAAGAGGAGGTGCTGCCAATTTTTTGGTGGATTTGGACCTTCCGAGACACCCGGGAGCATCCTTTTCATCAATTAACTCTTCTGAAACTTGTAAAACTTGTTGATCTCCCTTAATGAAGGATCACAAATCTTCCTGAAAAAGAAATTGTAACCGAAATCAATAAAATCAGTGGGCTACACAATGCCCAGTCTTCATCCCCCTTGGGGGATCGGTGACTTTTGTGGTCGTCTCCTTTTAGCTTCACTTTTCAGTTTTGCTTTGCTTTACAATGTTAAAAAAATAAAATCAATCACAGCACCGCAAAACAGTTAGTTTAGATCTCATTTTTATAGATCAGCTTAGTTTAGATTTCAATTTGTAGATTAGACTTCATTTTCTAGTTTAGTTTCAATTTTCTGCAATTTCAAGTTGGAATAAACCATCCCCTCAGCTTCCATCAGAATGTTCCTGGCCCCTCCTCTGCGAGCTTTGGCTTGATCTTTGGTGTAAGGTTCCACGCAGAACAGGGACTGGTCAGTGCAGATTTAAATTTAACTAGGAAAATCCAATAGTTGCTATTGTTCTTATTGGGACAATACATAGAGCATTGTGTGTGAAGTCAGATGGGATACTCCTTGAGATCTCGATTCTCCTCGTTTTGGACTTCCGGCATTACTCTTTGTACTTGTTATTTGTATTGAACTTGTGTGTGAAGCCAGGGGGATACTCTCCCCATTGGACCTCCGGCATAGTTCTTTGCATCCAATTTGGAGGATAACCTCTAAAGGGCCACGTCTAGATTAGATTTCCTTTATTGTTATCACTTGCACACATTTCACATTTACAAGTTGGCTTGCACTCACAACAGCCACTTCAAAATAAACCTAAAAATTAAACAACTCACCTTTAATAATAAAATTTGCCAGGAGCACTTGCAACGATACTTGTACATCAGCATTTTCACATATCTTACTACATCTTTACATTTGGCACCGGTCTTTATATATTGCTTATCCTTTCCATTCAAGCACTTGTATTTATTTTACATAGTGTATCTTTATATGCAAGTACTTTCATGCTTTGTATCTTTATCATAAGCAATTTCCTTTATGTGTCATATATGTTGCTAGGGTAGAATCAGTTGTTATCTTGCTCTTGCTTTCAATAAACTCCTAGAACAATAATTGTGTTTAGCTTTAGTTCAAGCCTTAGATTCTTTTATTAGGGACTACCACCCTTGGCTTCACTAGGAGGTGGCCTAGACGAAGGAGTCGAGGATCAGGTGACATTACCTTGACTCGAGACTTGCCCCCAAGGACACACCCAGTGGATTGAATATTTATTCCACACTACCCAAGGTGTGTGTATAATGCGGCAACATTGCCTACAAAATTATGGCCAAGGCTTTGGCAATGATGATCCATTTGATGACCACCCAAGTGGTTAGATTGGAGTAGACGGGTTTTGTGAAAGGGTGGTTCATACTTGACAATGTGATTTCAACTTTCGAGGCTTTCGAGTGGGCCAGGGTGAATAGCCAACGCCTTCTTCTCAAAATTGACTTTGATAAACCTTATGATCAGGTTAATTGGCACTTCATTATAGAGATCCTCACCTATTTGGGTGTTGGGCCAAGATATGTTGCCATGGTGAGCACTCTTTCTACTAATGCTTCATCTTTTGTGATAATGAACAACTCCTTATCCCCACAGATTTCATTGCATCAATCTATCTGCCATGGCTACCCTTTGGCCTTTTGAGTTACTTGTTATTTTCAGCACGTTTTTAGAGGCATGTGTAGGGTATTCTTCTTTCAAACAATTCAGAGATGATGTCTAATCATTTTACTAATGACTCTCTTCTCTCTATGAGTGTTGAGAAGCATTCACTGGATGGTGTTGTTGCCTAATTAGATACCTTTCATTATGCCTCGGGTACTGTGGCTAGTGACCACAAGACTGATTTCTGGTCTGTTGGGTTGCATTCTCCACCAAACTGCTTCCTACAACTTGGACTTACATTAGACCTAGGGTGATTGTGAGGTACTTGGGTTACAGGTATTCCATTTGGAGTGGTATTGTCGCTATTGGCTTTGTGGGATTGGTGTCTCGAAAGGCTCCAAAGTAAGCTTCATGTTTGGCATCCTAAAGATGCCTCCTTTGATAGGAACTGACAGTGGTTGGGCACATTTTGCAAGCATCACATGGGTTGGTTAGCAAGACTTGGTTTTGATGTTTGGAGGAGGTTCTTCGATCATATTTATGGTCTAAAAATGGTGGAGAGAGGTACCTTCCGATGGTTCCATGGGATGTGTGCAACATGCCCAAGGACGAAGTTGGACTTGGCTTTATGCTGTTACCACACAAGAAAGTATTCTTACTACCAAGTGGGTGGTAAGATGCTTAGAGGGTTCTGCACCCTAGCAAGTTTTATTTAGGCATCAATTGATAACTGCACAGCATTTATGGGGAGTTAGACAAGCATTTGGCCTGTGTGATATTATTTCTATGCCTCACTTGTTTCAGGTTTCAGGATCGGTCATCTTCAGGAGTATATGATCAGCTCGGTAAGCCTGGCAGGATGGATTCGTTGGTCTTCAGACAAAAACAAGGCAAGCTGAGATTTAGGTTGTTGCCCCATCTGGAATTGGACAATGTAGGGTCGGTGTGTTGCAGAGATGCCATATTTTCAAGAATGCATGTTGAGCAAAAGGATCATTTCTTTTGGGGGATTAAACCTCACATGCCTAAAATGACTGGTGAACTCTTTCTCAGGAGTTTCGATTCATGGTCCTAGATCACCTACCAAATATGGAGTTAAGAAAGCTCATCTTGGAGCAAAGTTATTCAAGATGAATATAGTGATGCCTGAACCATCTTGGAGGGATTGGGGATGGACCATTGGGCGTCCTCTTCAATAGTATGACTCGCAACTGAAATAGAGATGGATGTTAGCTGATGCAGAGGATAGATGGCTGTGAAGACTTCACAGTGTTTGGTTTGTCCAATGTTCTTATAAGCTGCAAGTTTTTTCCTGGCTTGTGATGTATTAGGGGATTCCATCTAGGACTCGTTTGGCCAAAAGAGGACTTTTTGATGGCCTACGCACTGTCTATCTGACATCATGTGAAGCATATTTGTGGGGAATGCCGGTTTGCCAAGAGCTCCTGGCAGTTTCTGCACGACCAGTTGTAACTGTTGAACCAGAGACACATTCATTGGCGGCCTGCCTTGTTTGGAGATTGCCAATCACTAGTCCGTTCTGCCTTTACTGTTGTCTGGCATTGCTTGAGGATTTCTACTTTATTCAGTCTCTAGAAGCTCAGATGAAAATCTGTTTTTGAAAATTAGGTTAGCTCATTGTCCACTTTTTGTTTCTTGTGGTGTGATCAGGTATGCCATCTGCTTCTAGCTAAGTGCACTCTGTCGATCAAAGACACCCAAACTCTGGAGCCCATAGCATACTCTGACTTTATTTAAGTTTTAGTTTCTCTACGGAAGAGGTTATGATTTCCGTTGTTTATATGGTTTCACTTTTTGCTCTACTGTTTGTAAATATTTTTCAGTAAATATAATATGGTATTTTATGCAAAAGAAAAACTATATAGCCTATTTTCAAAACTTTATCAACAAACAAATCTCAGAGAACTCACTTCTATTTAGATGGATTATAATTAATGACTCCAAACCTTTATTTACTAACAAGTGATAATGCAATCTCAAAGTCCCATTTACACACAAAAAAAACGGCTGAGCTAGTAGGCTCCATGCATTTTGTAAGGATTATTCTTTTATTCAAAAAAAATATACTATCACACTGAATCAGACTGGATATGTTTGCTTACAAGAAACATCAGCTAGACCTTCGCTAATGAGTTTGAAAAAAATATTGTAAACATATCACATATACTTGTCAATTTTTAACCATACAAAGGCAATAATCAAAAGAAAGGGGAACCTATACCTCCATCTTTTGTATCTCTCCTGAACAAGTTTCGCCCAATGCTTCCATCTGCTGAACCTGAAAGCCATCAATAATAATAATTTAGTAGAATCCCAAGAAGATAATTCAGACAGTAAATACTAAAAATTATCAAAAACTAGATCTTGATCTAAAAGAGTTCAAATAGTGGACAAGAAATTGACTATTCACAACAAAAAAATATTGTTGTTTTATGTCTGAAAAACCTTAAATGCAATCTTACTTTTGGTGCAGTTGGTTTCCTTCTCCTCTTCTTTATGTCAACGACAGGGCTGACATGCCCCCCGTCCAGGACAACCTTTCTTGCATCTTCGTGATGTTTTTCCTTTGTAAGCAGTTCCACACTATTGACAGAAGCCTTGTACAGGGATCCTCTTTCTCGGTTTGATGAAACTCTAGGTTTCTCTTCATGAAGTTCAACTACTCTGACCTGTCGTGCATTTCTATCACCCTTTTCTAGTATGACATTGTCCTTCTCTTCCTTCACCTGCACTGAAGACTCTGCAAATGCAACCAACAGTTTAAAAACCCTAATCAGATATAATGAAATGTTTAATAATATTCATAGACGTGATATGTCGGTGCATGAACAACAAATATGCAAATGCTACAACAAATTGTAATAGCATAAAATTCACATATTCCCAATAGACATGCAATCAGCCTTTATCTTCCCGCTCTATCCTTCAAGTACATGTTACACTAAGCTTGCCCATGCAAGCAGAATCAAATCATATAGTGAACAATTGGCAGCACTGCACCATTAATACATCCACATAGACACCCACTCAGCGGAATTATAGTTAAGACATGAAATACAAAAAGAGAATTTTGATTTGACAGAATATCAAAAAGGCTAAAAAAGTAACCTGCTAGATCCAACAGGATATATGTAGAACTCATCCAAAATTCCATCAAACCATTGATAAAAGGACCAGGGTCTTGCTACTTTACGTATGGTACAAATCAACTCAAAAGCCAAACGGTAAACCCTAAACGGCATCCGAAGGAAACAAACACCCCACAAAGAGATATCACACTTATGGAATTATAGCTCCCTTCATATAGGTGTGGTAACACTAATTACATGCTAAAGTCACAAAAGCTATCCTTCCATATAATCGCAGCTATATAAAGTAGTAAAAACGTATCAAAGTAGAACAACAGAAAAATGAAGTAACAATCTATAGTTACAAATGGTAAAATCTCATATCTGTTCAATCCACTTCCTCATCCAAGTCATCAGACCCACTTTCATCTACAGTCTGATAGCATTACTACCAGACAAGCCAGAATTGATGTGTTCTGCCAGCACCTTTATTGTCCTACATATTTCTATATAGTATATGCACATAACAAAAGCTGAGAAGTCAAAGTTGCATGGTCCTCCCTTTTCCTTAGCCAATCATTTATTATTCTATAGTTTTTCGTCTGCCCATAATAAGTTATGTATATGACTTTCACCCTTTATATCTATCCATATATGTATCTGGTAGAGATATCGTATACATACAGCTCAGATATGGCTCCAATATCCATACTGTCAAGGTACATACCAAGATACAACTAGAAGGAAATCCCACCTGTATTAGTAAAAATACTAACAAAAACATTTTCTTCACTGTGAGTTGATTTTCAACATTCTGCACTCAATTCAAAAAGGATCTTCTTCATTGTTCTATGACTTTTTCCATTGCAATGATTTCAAGGAGCACCTTCTCCAAAGAGGGCTGATATCTTCATCTCTTGGGTATGCAGTGTAGCGTTTTTTAGAAATGGTATTTTTTGATCTATTAGATACTATATTATGTATATAAATTATAGATTAAACATATTATTATGTGCAAATTATAAATCACATGAAAATATTGGCGTGGCATGTATCAGTATCAGATATCGCATCTATATAAGTGTTGCAAACATCTCTGATCTCTCCCAATATTTCTGATCTTTTCCAAGCTTTTCAAGTCACCGATGTTTCTGATATTTTTTGAGTTTTCCAGGTCCAAGTTTATGTTTACCGATATTTTCCAATAATTTCTGATATTTTTGTAATGTCCCTTTCCAAATAGGAGCTCCAGAGAGGAGGCTTAATGGTCTAAACCGCCCCGTTAGACTATAGTCAGGGCCAAAAAAGGATAAACAGGGTTACTAGAGGTCACTCCAGTGAAAGGTGTTATATTCGGAAAGTGGCATTGAGCTAAAAGTGGCTAAAAGCGCTTTTAAGCCAATTTGAGCTACAAATAGAACAGAGGAGCTAAAATTAGAAGTCAACAGAGAATTAGGGTTTCGGTCAGCTATAAGAGGAGGTTCAGCAACCTAATCCATCATTATGTAGATTTTGACTTGTCATTGAGGAAAGAGGCGCATCTCAGGAGAGGTAGCTCGGTGGATTCCAGGAGGAATACACCAGTGGCTGATTTTGGTGCTGAGAGACACACCCTAGTCACCGGGGAGGTCACACAGATCTTCCATCGATCTTCAGCAATAGTTTCGCAGGTTGGCAAGGGCGCACTCATTCAGGGTGAGGGTGCAACCTCTGAGGAGGTTCAATGGATCGACTTGTCCCTTTCAAGGAAAGTTCAGAAATTCCCCTCCGACCCAATTGAGAGGATGGCAAGGCGCATCTTTTGCCTGGTTCCTCATCGGAGTCTGACAAAGGAATCATCTGGGGCGCACTTTCCGGACATTGGGAGTGTGGCACTTGGGGAGGACACATTCGAGGTGAGTGATCATCAGTTCAAATCCGGGGAAATCCTTTCGACCCATTTCACAGTGGACCTGGGCAATCAATTTGAGACACACATCGGTCGATTCCGACGGTGGAATCACTAGGGCACAGTTTTCTAGAGCAGAGGGGGTGCATTTCCTCCAGGGGGATCCATCTGGGGACCAGATACACCAGTTGAGGTCTAGACAGTCACTAGGACTGTGAGGCAAAGCAGGGCGCATTATTTGGGACAGTTTCCAGGCATTTCCGAGAGGTATAGCCACCAGGGCAAACTTTCCAAACTTGCATCAGTTGTTGTACGAGCTGTCATATCCGCAGCAGTTCTTCATCTCATCCATTGCATTCCACAGCATTCTTCGGGTATCGGGTATTATTGTTTTAGTTGCTATTGTATTCCGATTAAGACCCTTTTGTCATTGATCTAGCCGAGTGATTTATTTTATTCAGCCGCATTCGGAATTTGTACTCCACGGAGATTTCGTAATATAAGCTTTGCAGTCTTTTGTCGCCATTATTATTTGAATGCTCATTTATATCTGTAAACAATGAATCCTACACACACATTAGCAGCGTTTCCTAGACTAGCCAAGCCAGGAACATTACAATTTTCCCCAATATTTCCAGCAACTGTATTTCTGGACCCTCGACGATATATTTTCCCGAAATTATATTTGCAACATTGAGCTATATCCATATGCATATCTGTATCCATGTAACTCTGACCCCATAGACATTCACCAAGTAAACTTGCTGCTTTTTGATATTGTATTGTTTGTTCAACCCTAGCTCTTTGTGCTGCTCCAATCTTAATATTTTAAATCATCTACATGTCATAGATTTTTTTCCATACATTTTCCAAAAAAAGAAGTCAGACTAAAGAAGAACCCAGAAGCATAATGTGTACCAAAAGTAGAGGCAAAATCAGACTGCAAAACATGCATTTAAAGTCTCATTAAGATGATTAAAACAGTGAGAGAATTTAAATCAAATGCATATCTTTTGAAGTAACCAGACAAAAAAATGCAATTCGTTAAGTAGTATGATCTTGGCTTGTATTCTATGGACTGCACGGGATTGGTCCTAGGATGTACATCTTGTTTGAGGTGCAGGAACTTCAGGCCATGACTGGATAATCTACCCACTTAAAATATTAGGGAAATCAAAAGCACTTGCTTTACTTTGACCTCCCTCATTCTCTGTTGTTCTAAAAAACCTGTAGAGACCCATGTCTAGAAAACTAAAAAGTATTTCTAGGAATCCAAAACAAAGACAGAGGTAATCACTAACCAGGAAATGGATAGTGGTGCAAGATCTTAAAATGGTCCTCCACAGCTAGGGAAAAAAGGAGTTTCCATAAACCTGGATTCACAAGGAAGTAATTTGAAAGCTTTCATTATAGATTTTGACAAGTTTTATGGTATTGCAAAGGAAGGAAAGCACACCTGGAACAATAAAAGGGCAGGTAAAGCTGTTCGCAGGATCATTGGCCAATATGCTTAGAGGCAAGCATCTAAATATTTTTTTGCAAACATATGGAGTATTTTTCAACGAAAAAAACTAAATATGGGACAAAACTGTCCAGGCCCCATGAAAGGCCTATATATATAAGAAATAACAAGAAGAAAACCTTTGGGAATATATTCAGATAAAAGATTTCTTAGGAATTAATAATCATCCAATATCATGGATAAAGACAACGTGGAGAAACTCCGGTTAGAGGAAAGGAAGTACTTCCATAGCTCTTGTTTATATACATGAAGAACTCTTTTGGAAATAGAAAACGAGAATAGCTTGGATAAAGGAGGGAAATAGAAAAAAGCTGCAAAAAGGAGCTTCAACAAAATAACACATCAGAATGGAAGACAGAAACAGAAGCAAGAAGAAATCCATCACACACTTTGAGATGCTTCCAAATCATAATAGAAGATCAACAGACATAAAATGCTTCAAAACATTCCCAAACATATAGTGAAGGAACAATATGGAAATCTGAGATAATCTGAAGCATGTATGTGACTTTCATGAATTATTGAGGAGCACCATGAGACGAGCAACCACTTCCAAGATTTTAGAGCCACTCAATGGATATCAAGTAAGAACTGGTGCCATTGAAAAAGAGTACATGGGAATCCGATGTCCTATCAAGGGAGATGAAGCACCGACAATCCGAATTGGATGCATGATGTATTGCGACCAGTGTTTTTAAAATCGGTCTGAGTCAAATCAACTCAGTCAACTTGGCCGAGTTGATTGCTGACATATTTGAATCGGCTATTTAATCGGTTCGGTGGCTGGTTCGGTATCAAGCCAGCCCTACTCGACCGAATCCGTAGGGCCATTTAGAGCCTCACCGATTATGTATTTTGTTGCCGATATGTATTGCACTCGGTGCCATTTTGATATATACACCCTTACATGGTATATAGATGAGCAAACTTTGCATATTTTGTCTCTAATGGTTTGGAATCTTTAAAATATTTATTTTCATTACAATTTAATTATTGAATGTATTTTTTAGTGAACCGATTCATTAAATCAGATCGGTCCGAGTCATTTCTGTTAAATTTGGCAGCATCGACAGTCATTCTCCAATGAGAGGCCATATGGGCCACTCTGAGGCTAGCCAAGGAGATTTGGAGAATCAACCAGTCTTGTGAGGTATTGACAAAAGCCAAGGGGAACGTACAACCTTTGTGAGTCAAACCAAAAGTCAGGACGAACAAGATGCTATAAGATCTTGTGAGTCAAGCCAAGGCAAGGGTAGAAGTTTTGTAAGTCCAAGACAAAAGTCAAGATGTAAGTTTAATGCAAAAGTCAGGGGGAACGTACAACCTCTGTGACCATAGTCAGTCTAGTGAAAAAGTCAGGGGGAACGTACAACCTCTATGAGCATAGACAGACTAGTGCAAAAGTCAAGGGGAATGTACAACCTCTGTGAGCCTAATCAAGACTTGTGAGCCGTGAGCAAAAGTCAAGGCATCTAGCAAAAGTTAGGTGGAACATAAAATTCCTAAGCTAGAAACAAACAATCTTCCTGATATTGCAAATGATGTAAATGTATTGATCTAGTGTGTTGTCACGTGTAACACCTTCCACCATGAAGAAATTCGAATTGCCTTGTAAAAAGTCAAAGTTGCATGTCTAGGTCAAAGTCGAAGTTGTCAAGTTTGTTGCATGTTGCATGTCGCATGTTGCATGCATGCATGTCATGTGCATGCTAAGGAGTTCACATGCATATCATGTCAAGGGCGAGTTCCTAACTGGAGTGTTAAAGTTCAGTTCTAAATCTGATTGTTGAGTTAAGTTTAGTTGTAAAAGCATGCACTCATGCCTCTAATTCGAGCCCCCCCCTCTCTACCTCTCCACTCCTATATAAGCAAGAGGTCAACCCTCTTTTCTATACACTGGGTTATGCAGCGAATGGGTGAGGTAACAGAGAGGTATATTAGTCCAGTCCAGAGCGCATAACAAAGTGGTATCTCAGTCTATAACAGAGTGGAGTATCAATCAATAAGAGGTTGTTGTATCAGTCAATAACAGGCAGCAGTAACAGTCAATAACAGGCAGCAATAACAGACCATAAAGAGGTAGCATAACAGTCCAGAAGAGGCATCGTATATCAACAAAGATACATCTTCAGTGCTGGTCTATAACAGGTGATTATAAATCAGCAAGGTCTCTTAGTTACATAGTCAGGTCAGAGTCAACTTGGCAAGCTCTTTAAGAGGAGAATTTCATGGTGGAAAATTTGTAAGTGGTCATACATTATTAATGCAATAAAAGGAGATTGTTTGCTGGAGTTTTTCTCCTTGTATAGGGTTTCCCCAAGGTACATGTGTTGTGATCTTGCATGCTAGTAAATTCTTATGATTATTGTTGTTCTGGTTTATGAATTATGTTAAGCTAAATTCAAAGTACAGTCAGAATTTAAAGTACTTACAGTATTAAATCAAGCGCAAAATTTAACATGGTATCAGAGCTTAGGGTGTGAATAAGCTTGTTGAAGTGCAGCAGCAGGGTACACACATATCCAAGCGAGCTTGATCAAGTTTCCAACCTAAGATCCATGGCATCCTCCATTTCTGTCAGAGTCGAGGATAGGCTCGAAAGAGCTGCCAACTTCAATGTGTGGAAGCTTTGGATAACAAATATCTTGCAGGAGCATGATCTTGAGCAGTATGTGACCACAATGGTGGAGGAACCCACCACTAATGCAGGAAAAGTGACCTTCAGGAAGAGTCAAGCAAAGGCCAAGCGAATCATCTTTGACTCAGTCAAAGACAATATAAGGTCAGCGATGACTTCATTAATAACTGCCAAGAACTATATGGATACCTTGGCGAATTTGTATGAGAAAAAGGCACCAAGTCAGAAGAGGACACTTAAGCACAAACTTAAGTATTTGAATATGGAGAAAGGTGAATCAGTAGCATCTTATTGTTCTAGGATAGCCCAGATCAGAGATCAACTTTTGGTCACAGGTGTCATAGTGGACGATGATGACTTAGTGCAGACCATATTTGATGGTCTTTCGTCTTCATGGGAGACCTTCTTATCTAGTGTGAGTGGGAGAGAGATTCAGCCCCACGTTTGAGAGGTTATGGCATGATTGCCTCCAAGAGGAGAATCGCACAGCTACCAGGAGCGAGCCAACCAAAGAAGAGCATTCAGTGTTAGCATCAAGATTCAAGGAAAAGAAGAAAGTCACCTTCCAGAAAGGCTCTCAGAAGAAGTCAAACACCAAAGGTATGTTCAAAGGCAAGAGTATTGATACATCTAAGATTAAATGTTTTAGTTGTAATAAGTTGGGTCATTTTGCCAAAGATTGTTGGTATAGGAAGAAAAATCCAAGGAAAGGAAACATCATGCCCAACTGTTGAGGATGATGAATCCAAACGAAAACAGAAAAGTCCTTCTAATGAAAAAGAAACTAGAAAAGAATATTACCTGGTTTTTGCCTTATCCAGTTCAATTTTCACGGGGTTAAAAACTTGGTTATTAGACAGTGGTGCATCAAAGCACATGACAGGTTACAAGGAAATCCTCTCAAATTTAAAAACAAAATCTTTTGCAGAGCAGGTTGAGCTTGGGGATGACAAATGTTACAAGATAGAGGGAGTAAGCTCTATCTCCTTCATATTGGAATATGGGGCTAGGCTTCATGTTGATGAAGTATTATATGTTCCACGGCTCAAGAAGAATCTATTATCAGTTGCAACCCTTGAGGACAAGGGATATTGGGTGATCTTCAAGGACAGGAAGACACTATTGTGGGCTAAAGGTAGCCACTTGAGTACAACAAAACCCATTGGGACTCGCATAGGAGGATTGTACGCTGTGACAGAACAATCAATTCAAGCACTCGCTCATGATGCGACTACCTCCAGCGAATTGTGGCACAAAAGACTTAGACATATTCATTACAAAGCACTTCCAGATCTGTAGAACATGGTATGTGGCATGCCCTCTATTTCTCTTAGTAAAAATGAAATTTTTAAAATATGCATGCTAGGTAAAAATATAAAGAAAGCATTTCCTAGTAGTGACAGCAGAGCTCAGGGCATCTTAGATCTGGTTCATTCTGATGTATGTGGTCTCATGTCATCTCCCTCACTCAGTGGTTGTTTGTATTATGTCATTTTTATTGATGATTACTCAAGAAAATGTTGGATCTATTTCCTTAAAGCTAAAAGTGACACATTTGATAAATTCAAAGAGTATAAAGTGTGAAAATTCCAGGTCCTATCAACTTGCCTTGTTGGTCTGTCCAAGGCTGTTGGGAGCGGGAGCGGGAGCGGGAGCGGGAGCGGGAAGCGCATATTTTCAAAAATCTCCGGGAGCGGGAGCGTTTCGGGAGCGTTTTTTATATAATACATAAAAAATATATATTTTGATGCATATATATATATATATATATATAT
>ML776861.1:1530714-1590465 GCA_009831015.1 Picea engelmannii | reverse complement strand
AATAAGTCTGCCAAACTCATGCGCCCCTCTCAAATGTAGAATAGCTCCAGTAAAATAATGAAGCAAGCTGCTCCAAGCTTCCCACAGGGAAAGCTAGCGACCTCCTCCAAGAAACCTCATGCAACTAATCTCATCTCCATAGCCTGAGTTCTCCTCTCCCAACAAGCAAAACTCTCCATGAACAATGCGCCCTCCTTAGACCCTTTGCGCCCTCTTAGTGCAACAATAGGAAACCTAGGAATGGATGGTGGAGATTCAATCTGATCAAGGGTTGAGATCTCCTCATGCATTCCTAAATCATAAACCCACTTTTGGGTTAAGTTTCCTAAGTCCACTTATGTCTCCAAAATCACCCCAAAGTGATTTAATACTCACTTTATGCCAAAAGTGACCAAATTTCACTTTAACCAAAGTCAAAGTGAAAATAGACAAAAGTACAAGGTACAAAGTATCATGTCCTTCCCTCATGTGCTAAGGAGGTCAAAAGCACATGGGGAACACCTCCCAAGGTACAAATCTCAACATAAAGCCTTTATTGAAAAGCAGACAGGGAAACACATCGGAACCCTTGGAACAGACAATGGAGGAGAGTTTGAATCTCTCCAGTTTGAGTATTTCTACAAGGAAATAGAAATCAAGAGACAGTTCACTGTGCCATATAACCCTCAACAAAATGGAGTTACTGAGAGGAAAAACAAGAAAAATTGTGAGGCAGCGAAAGCCATGATGTTTGACCAGGATCTGCAAAATTCTTTATGGGCAGAAGCTACCTCCATTGCTGTGTATATTCAGAATAGGCATCCACACGCTATCTTGAAGGACAAGACTCCTGAAGAGGTGTTCTCAAGGATCAAACCTGAAGTAGGGCATCTAAGGATATTTGGGTGTCCAGTGTATATTCATGTCCCTAAGGAAAAGAGGACAAAGATGGAACCCTCAAGAAAGAAAGGGGTTTTTGTGGGGTACAGTGAGAACTCCAAGGCTTACAGGATATATGTACCAAGTCAGAGGCAGATAGAGGTAAGCATGGACGTGATGTTCCATGAGGAAGACACATTCAAGAAATCCAGAGAGCTTCAGCAGGAATCAGAAGTAGCTCAGCCAGCTTCACCCTCTTCTAAAAATGAAGAGTCAGATGATCAGAGGAAGGAACCTCATGAAGGGCCAAGTGATGAGTCCCTAGAACTTGCTGAAGAGTTAGAAAGAAGTCTTGAAGAACCTCCAACCAAAAGGAAGCCAGGATGGCTTAAAGAAACAGTGCGGGAAGCAGAAAAGATAGTTGCTTCCAATGGAACTTTCAGGGAAAGTAAGAGGCCTCATAGGGTTGGAGGCTATGTTGCATTGATGAGCAGCATCAATGATGTCGAACCTTCTTCATTTGAAGAAGCAGATAAATTACAAGTATGGAAGGATGCCATGCTTGAGGAATACAGGTCAATTCTAAAGAACAATGTCTGGGACATTGTGAAGAGGCCGAAGGACAAACCAATGGTCTCTTCCAAGTGGATATATAAGATCAAACATGCATCCAATGGGAGTGTGGAAAAGTTCAAAGCACGATTTGTGGCCAATGGCTTCACTCAGAAAAAAGGAATTGACTACGACGAGACTTTTTCCTCTGTAGCCAAGTATACCTCCATTCGAGTTATTATTGCTTTAGCTTCAGTTCTTGGTTGGAAGTTACATCAAATGGATGTAAAAACAGCATTCTTGAATGGAAAGATTGAACAGAAGGTCTTTGTGAAACAACCAAATGGTTTTGTACTGCATAACAAAGACACTCATGTATGCAAGCCAAGGAAGGCCTTGTATAGTCTTAAGCAAGCTCCCAGAGTTTGGTATGACAAGATTGATGGCTTTCTTAAAAGCCTGGGATTTCATAAAAGTGATGCTGACACAAATCTGTACTTCAAGGTAAGAGGGAACCAACATGTTATACTAATCATGTATGTTGATGATCTCTTTCTAACAGGAGATGAAGGGCTAATAGCCTGGTGTAAGAGGGAGCTAATCTCAAAATTTGAGATGAAAGACTTAGGCTTCATGCATTACTTCCTAGGATTGGAAGTGTGGCAAAGACTGGGCGAGATATTTCTCGCACAAGAAAAATTCACATTGGATGTATTAAAGAGGTTTTGGTATGATGGATTGCAAATCCATGTCTACTTTGATGGTTACCAACCTGAGGAAGCTGCATGATTCTGATACAAGTTCAGATTCAGTGGATCCCACCATGTATAGGTGGTTGATTCGATCAATGATGTACATGATCCACACCAAGCCAGATATATGATATGCAATGATTGCAATGAGTCAGTTCATGGTTGAACCGAAACAAAGACACTAGGTGGCAGCAAAGCACATCTTGAGGTATCTCAAAGGGACCATTACCTATGGTCTGAGATATACATCTAGTGGTGGTCTATTTCCACATGGGTATGTAGATGTTGATTGGGTAGGAAACCTAGTGGACCAAAAAAGTACTTTTGGATACTGCTTCAGTTTAGGTTCCGCTATGATCTCTTGGTCAAGCTGGAAACAAGGGTCCATTGCACAGAGTACAACAGAGGTTGAGTACATTGCAGCAAGTGATGCTAGCAAGGAAGCAGTATGGCTCATAAAATTGGTTTATGGGTTGTTTGGTGACAAGCTCGAGACAACGATGGTTCACTATGATAATCAAAGTTGCATAAAATTGACAGAGAACCCGGTATTTCACGACAGGTCAAAACATATTGACATGGTGACACTGCATTCGAGACAGTTTGTGCAGCTGAGAGGCAAGCTTAGTGTGGCAGAGAATGACTCCCTCACTGAGAGGGAGTGTTAAAGTTGGCAGCATCGACAATCATTCTCCAATGAGAGGCCATATGGACCACCCTAAGGCTAGCTAGGGAGATTTGGAGAATCAACCAGTCTTGTGAGGTATTGACAAAAGCCAGGGGGAACATACAACCTCTGTGAGTCAAACCAAAAGTCAGGACGAACGAGATCCTATATGATCTTGTGAGTCAAGCCAAAGCAAAGGTCGAAGTCTTGTAAGTTTAAGACAAAAGTCAAGATGTAAGTCTAATGCAAAAGTCAAGGGGAACGTACAACCTCTATGAGCATAAACAGTCTAGTGCAAAAGTCAGGGGGAACATACAACCTCTATGAGCATAGACAGACTAGTGCAAAATTCAAGGGGAACATACAACCTCTATGATCCTAGTCAAGCCTTGTGAGCCATGAGCAAAAGTCAAGGCATCTAGCAAAAGTTAGGTTGAACATAAAATTCCTATGAGCTAGAAACAAACAATCTTCCTGATATTGCAAATGATGTAAATGTATTGAGCTAGTGCGTTGGCACGTGTAACACCTTCCACCATGAAGAAATTTGAATTACCTTGTAAAGAGCCAAGTTGTAAAAAGTCAAAGTTGCATGTCTAGGTCAAATTCAAAGTTGTCAAGTTTGTCACACATTGCATGTTGCATGCATGCATGTCTAGTTGCATGTTGCATGCATGCATGTCATGTGCAAGTTAAGGAGTTCACATGCATATCATGTCAAGGGTGAGTTCCTAACTGAAGTGTTAAAGTTCAGTTCTAAATCTGATTGCTGAGTTAAGTTCAGTTCTAAAAGCATGCACTCATGCATCTAATTCGAGCCACACCCCCCCCCNCCCTCTACCTCTCCACTCCTATATAAGCAATAGGTCGACCCTCTTTTCTATACACTGGGTTATGCAGCGAATAGGTGAGGTAACAGAGAGGTATATCAGTCCAGTTCAGAGCGCATAACAGAGAGGTATATCAGTCCAGTCCAGAGCGCATAACAGAGTGGTATATCAGTCTATAACAGAGTGGTGTATCAGTCAATAAGAGGCTGATGTATCAGTCAATAAGAGGTTGTTGTATCAGTCAATAAGAGGCAGCAGTAACAGACAATAAGTGGCAGCAATAACAGACCATAAAGAGGCAGTGTAACAGTCCAGAAGAGGCATTGTATATCAGCAAAGATACATCTTCAGTGCTGGTCTGTAACAGGTGATTATAAATCAGCAAGGTCTCTTAGTTACACAGTCGGGTCAGAGTCAACTTGGCAAGCTCTTTAAGAACAGAATTTCATGGTGGAAAATTTGTAAGTGGTCATACATTATTAATGCAATAAAAGGAGATTGTTTGTTGGGGTTTTTCTCCCTGTATATGGTTTCCCCAGGGTACATGTGTTGGGATCTTGCATGCTGGTAAATTCTTATGATTATTGATGTTCTGGTTTATGAATTATGATAAGTTAAATTTAAAGTACAGTCAGAATTTAAAGAAGTACTTACAGTATTAAATCAAACTCAAAATTTAACAAATCCAAATCCGAGTCGAAGTCTGAATTGATAGGTGATCGAGTCAAAGTCCGAGTCCGAGTTTAAAAACATTGATTGCCACAACATAAGGCATCAAAGACAATAGGGCATGTTAACTTTTTGGGGTTACTCCAAAAATGTTTACACCATGCTTGTGGTGCTTCATGAGATTTGGGATACATGGTGTATGTTCATCCCCTATATGGTCCGAGCTAGATTGGCACATGAGAAATAGTCCTTGAAGGATTTGCACAATTGAGATAGTTTACTCAGTGGATGCTTGACCTCAAATAGTGTAATGTTCCCAAGCTGATTTTGCTAGGAACAAAGGGTTGTTTTTTGACTTTTTGTTTAAGTGTTTGAGTGTTTTATGCAGGTTTTCTTCACCAAAGTTGCCTTGAAGGTGTTTTCATGGAGATTATAACATAGAGATAATGAACATAGAACATAGTACAAGAAAATAACAAGATATATGCAATGAACACCAAAGACGAACCAACAACTTCAGATCTGACCTTTATTTAGATAATAAGAAAATCCTAATACAATAGATCTGCAGATCTGGAACAGGAATGATAATAACTCCCAAGAAGGCCAAGAAGTGAAGATGCAAGCCTCCCAAGGCCCAATAGCTGCAAATGAAGGAGTACAAGATCAATTTCTTTCCTTCTAAAGTGAAAACCCCTCAAACTGGTTGAGTTGCGCACTTGTTCCTGGTTGTAGCTTATGGATATTTCGGCCCTCTCCTTTTGTAGCCCCAACACCAACAAAAACACAAGGGAATAATAGATCTGAGGTCCACAAACACCTTTGATGAGTTCCCTAGTTGTAGAATAGTGTTTTTGCCCTCCAGATGAGTAGATCCCCTTCAAACAGTGCGCTCTTCTACAAGAGAAATCGTGCCACACTCAATAAATCAATGAACAGCAAAATCCCACCAATAATGACCTAAGAAAGGCATTATGGCCTCTACCAAGCTCTCCCAATGGAAATCTCCCTCAAATCTCCTTCCCCTTCTCCAAATCGAACTTTCGCTCATCAAACAATGCGCCCTCCTATTGGAAGAACCAAGAAACTGCGCATTAACCCTCTTCTCCTCTAGATGAATGACCTGTAGCTGATGTAGAATGGTGAGGGAGAGATCTTTCACCTCCTTGACCAAGCTTGGATCAAGAACGGGAGGACCTTTCACTCCCTTGTTGATCTCTAGGGTTTGTTCTCCCAAAACCCTCAAAACGTCTTAGCTCAAGAGCTCAAGATGCAAAAGTGAAAATGACAAGAATTAGGAGTGAGGCGTGCTCCTTTTTCTTTTATACCTCTGATCTAATTTCCACTTAAGTTAATTAGCCATCTTCTAAAGTTGTTTTCCTTTCTTTTGTTCGTTTGGTTTTTCCACTTAATTCACATGTTTCCCAAAGTCGCTTTAAAATTATAACATTATTCATAAGTGAATACTTTGGAGCCTCTTAGTCCCCATTTTCTCATGAGACTATAGTCTAGTGGGGACATCTAGACTACTAAGTCTCTCAATCCCTCTTTTCAAGAGGTGGGAGACATTACAAATAGTTGCTAGCTTAATGCTCTTCCCTTCGAAATTGGAATTCTCTTGACAATTTGGTGGACACCCTTCATTGGGACCCCATGAAGGATCCACTTGCTTGGAGAGTTCCCTACATGAGATGAGGAGAGTTGTGCAGCTTGGATGAGGGCATCAAGTCCTAGTTGTCATGTGGCAGTTTGGATTCCTATTTGCAGGATTGGAGAAGGCTCAGGGATGCCTGAGGCTTCAACAGTATTCTTGAAAGAGTAGTTGACCCAATAGAGTACATTGCATAGGAGGATTGATGGAGTCTGTGGAAGCTTGTGATGGAGGGATGTGGACCTGCCTTGCATAGCTACATCACCTTGGAGACATATTTGTGCACAGCATAACCTTGGAACATGGCACATGTACTTTAGAGTGTAGTGTCTTACTTGTTTAGGCCTACAAGTGCTCATTGTAGGTTGTTTGTAAGGGCTAAGGTCCACATTGTATTGTTGGCCTCCCTTACCTCTCATATAAATAGAGGAAGGAGAGAGTCTTTCCATTAATAGATGTTCATTCACTCGTATCCATTCTTGTGATGAGATGTGTCCATGAGAAGAGTGCGCACTGGCCTCTCTCTCTCTCTCTCTCTCTCTCTCTCTCTCTCTCTCTCTAGGGTTTCTTAGTCTTCTTGGAGTATATTGGAGCATCTTGGAGGTCAGGGTTGGGGTTTATCCCTTGGAGATTGGAAATTGGGGTTTTGTGATAAAACCATTGGGTGGAATTGTGAAGAAGAAGAGGAGACGATGTCTTGCCTTGGAGGATGTGTTGGAGTGATTCTTGCATATTGGATCTTCTTGGTTGCTAGGGTTTTGATGATTTCCCCTAGCTAGAGTTTGGACAATTGGAAGGATTTGTACTAGCATTGAGAGAAGGCTATGGTATGTACATGTACTTCATCTTGAGCATATTAATGAAGTTTCAGCTTTCCAAAACCTGTGCAATTTCTAGATTTGATTTTCAGCT
Organism: Picea engelmannii; assembly: GCA_009831015.1. Taxonomy (NCBI): domain Eukaryota; kingdom Viridiplantae; phylum Streptophyta; class Pinopsida; order Pinales; family Pinaceae; genus Picea; species Picea engelmannii. The sequence continues at coordinate 1,583,574 of ML776861.1, read as the reverse complement.
ATATATGTTATTTATGCATTGTTATTTACAGCCATATATGTCTTGCTGATTTGACATAAGTAAAAGGACAATTGTTAAGTGATTTGACATCCAAGTTAAGAATGTAAGAGGCCGATTTGACTGCTGTAAAAGAGTATTTTCAGATCTGGTTATTGGCTGATATGGTTCCCTAAATGGGATGAAACTTATCCCTTTGGCTTGGCATTCTTTCTCTTTGAAATGCCAGGAAGTTTGGGTTATTTGGAAGTGAAACAATGTACTCTTTAAGTTGTTTTGTGCCTTGTTTTACAATGAAGAAATTCGAGGATCCTAAGGCTGCCCAACAGGTCTGTCTTTGACTTGGTTGGGCACTAAGTTTTAGGCACTTTCAAATCTGTTTTTACTCACTGGTTAGGACTGTATACTTGATGTCCAAAAACAGCCAACAGGTCTGATCTCTACCCACTGAAATCTTCCTTCTAGGAAATGATTCAATGCTCTTTTATGGCTGCTGTTTTAGATGGTTTAATAGGGAATTTACTGTCCACAATTAGCACATATAAAACTCCATAAAACATAGAATACCCCTCTAAGATTTTTAACAACCTACAACTGAACATGCTAAGCAAACATGACAAATGTACACATGTGTTTTTGGTCAACATGACCCTGGAAAAACCCCATGGGGAAAACCAGTAAGAGAGATAGGTATATACATATGAGATCTTAAAGCAAATGCTACAACAAGTAAATACACAAGGAACCTGATACAATCCAAGCTTCTTCTCAAGCTTGCAATGGAGTTCCTCAAAACTTGTGCCTGCTAGCCTTGGTACACCCTCCTCTCTTTGCTATGCCTTTGCTTTGACTTGCCTTGAAGTGTGAGCTCTTGTTAAGAATGTGTGTGCCCCAAATCCCTTGTGTGCCTCTTCACTCCTTGGTGCGCCCCCAACCTTGGAGCGCCCCCTCTCTCACAAGCTAAATGCACACTATACACTAGTGTGCCCCCTCTCTAGCTTGCATGCAAGCTCACCAAGAAAAACTCATCTCCTTCAAGCCATGCGCCCAACACTCTGTTTCTCATGAAGATGCACCCTCACTCTTTCCTACTATAGTGCGCCCCCTTTGCCTCTCACAATAACGCGCACATGATCTTGATTGCCTTGCGCTCCTCATCCCAAGATGCACCCTCAAGCAATCTCATCTCCTCAAGACCTCTTGCGCCCTCCTCATCTTAAGAAATGCGCCCAAGTCCAGGGATGATATTAAGGATGGAAATTTATTTTAAAATGTAGAAACCTTGGCGAATCTTACTAATCCTTCATATGCCAACCATAAAATGTTTGGCGATATTTTTGTAAAAATATTCAAATTTCTAAAGATTTTATATAGTTTCTATAAAATTTTGCAATGTTCCACCAAGACTCTGGGACAGGGGGATGCGGGTGCGGGGAGACGCACAAGGGGGACGTGTGGAAGTACCCCCAAATTTTAGGGATTTTTGGAAAATGGGGGACGGAGGGACATCACATATATAATATAAAAAAATATAAAAAATAAAATTTTAAAAATAAAAATAATAATGATAATATGATAAATCTCCACAATAACATAAATTATATATATATATATATATATATATATATATATATATTTGTTTTTTAAATTTAATTTTTTCTTTTTTTAAGTCTTACTGGGCAAAAAAAATTTCGGGGGGACTTCCAGGAGTCCCCCTTTTGGGGGGGACGTCCAAAAGTCCCCCTTTTCAAGGGGGAACGTCCAGGAGTCCCCCTTTGGGGAGTCTCGTCCCCCACCTTGGGGAGTCGCGTCCCCCCAAGTCCCCCCGCATCTCCCCAAAAAGGGGACGTGGGGAAACGTCCCCCCTGGAGTCCCCCCGCGTCTCCCCAAAAAGGGGACGTGGGGAAACATCCCCATTGGAGTCCCCCCGTCCCGAGGGCGTGAGGGACGCGTCCCTGTGGAACACTGAAATTTTGGCAATTTTTAAGGTAAAGTATTTTTTCCTATAGAATTTGGGCAAATCATTTTTAGAATAAAGAATCTTTTTTGGGGAAAAACCTGGGAAAAATAGCCCATGAGCAAAATTTAACCCCTAAAATCATCCTTGCCCAAGTCTCTCAAACCCTCACTTCTCTCTTTCTCTCCTTCACTCCAATCTCAAGAGTGAACAATGAATCTCACTTTACCCTCCTTTGCCACCGTTGGCCTAATCCTTAAGGCTAACCTAGAAACCAAGGGCTCTGATTCAGTCTAAGCCTTCCTCCAAGATGAGTGGATGAGATTAGATCTCATAAACCCACTTAAGCTTCCACAGTTTGCTTTATGTTCATTAATTCACACTTAAGTGAATTAAATGTCACTTTATGACTTAAATGACTAATTTCACTTTATGACTTAAGTGAATAAAGTCAAAGTGAAATTAGAACATAAAGTAATAGCATAAGGGTAATACTCTCCTCTTTGTGTTTAGAGACTCACAAACACAAGGGGACCACTTTCCTTGGTACACAAATCTCAACATACAACACCCCTAAGGCTGAAAATTCACAGGGCTGAGATTTGAGAAACCTTCTAGGTTGAAGGCAAAATTGGTGTTTTGCATCGAATTTTGAATTCCAAGAAATTTCCACATGGTATCAAAGCTCGTTATGGTTGAGATCACTCTCGAGTAAGAGGGAGTTTTTATTTCAACTGAATTTTACCTTAGATAGGTACTTCACATAGTTGAGGTCATTGGGTGAGAAAACCTAGGTTGCTTGGGAGAAGCATTTCTACCCTAGAAATGCTTTTGTCTACTTCATATACTACTGATTTTGTGCACTTGAGACTTGTTCGGGATGTGTAAGGTGACTCTTGGTCTCAAAATGTTGATAGGTTGGATGGAGCTTCTAACTTTGTTCCAAGGATGATCAGGCTTCAAATTCATATGGAGAAGGCCAATTTTTTGGAGCATGTTGAAAAGGAGATTCCAAAACCTGTTGATCCAGCACCTTTGGCAACTCATCAAAACAAGGAAACCAAGTAAAGAGAATCATTCTTGATTCTGTGAAGGATCACTTCATCTCACACATTTCAGATAAGTCAATAGGTAAAAAGATGTTTGAATCTTTGCTTGAGTTATTTTATAACTCTTGGCTTCTTAATAGATGTTTTTGCGAAACCAACTCTCAATTGTTCACATGAGCAAGACAAATACTATGGTGAGCTACTTCACTAGGATGAGTGGGCTTGGGACTAGGGTGGAGGATCAAGAGTTAGTGTCCATCACCCTAAAAGGATTTGCTCCTTCCTAGACGGCTTTTGTTTAGGGAGTTTGTGCTAAAGAAAACATCCCAAGCTTTGGTTGATCTTGTGCAAGAAGAAATCGGAATGCAATCTTGTTTGGAACAATAAGGGGAAAGGTAGTGAATCTTCATGGTCCTTCGAGTACTGGAAATCGTATTTGAGTAGGGTGAGAAGAGTTGAGCGCAAAAAGTCGATTAATAAACAGACCCTATCATTGTAGAGTTGTTGTACCCATGGACATGTTTTTCAGGATTGCCCCCAAAAGGGCTTGACTCAATCAAATCAAAGCCAAAAACCCCTAGTATGAGGGTGCAAGAAAATTGACAAGTAGCACTGAGAGGGATCTAGGTAAAACTCCTGGCAATTCATCAATTCAGATTGTGTCAATATTTAAGCTAGATGGGGTTCTACTTCTTCCGATTTATAGGTGCTTCAAGATCCTGTCACTGCTAAAGTTTCCAATTTTGCAAACAAAGGGGAAAAGATAGTGAATCTTCATGGTCCTTTGAGTACTGGATATGAGTCCATTATCCCTAAGCAAGTCACTACTTCATCTTCTTTAGTAAATATAGTAGGGGTTTCCATCAATTCTTTTCGTGGATCAAGGATAGTGGAACCGCCTTCCACCATTTCTGAAGTCTCATTGAGTTCGCCACAGGAGATCTCGTAGAGTGCGCTTGCAAAGCAAATTGAGGAGGGGTTGTCCCACAGATCCTTTGGAGGATTCTTCGTTGTAGGAAATAGAGGTAAAGGAAATGGCCTTGCAGTTCTCTATCAATTCAAAAATTGAAGAACCCAAAGTTGTAGAAATGCAAGGTCAAGAAGATGGGTGTGCTATCTTGAGGGATGCAGAGTTTTGATGTTTTGATGGAGATTTCAAGTTCATAGTTTCTAGACAGATCGATTGGCTGATTCAAGGGCAATCTTGGAAGAGTCGAAGATTCAAAGAATTCATTTATAGTTGAAAGAGATGGGTTTTCTCCAATGAGGCTCTTCTCCCATCTAGAATAGATTCATTGCCAAACAACTCTCTTTAGGAAATTGAACCAATAGAAAACGTCAACTCATTTCCTCCAGCTTCGAATAATGTTTTTGAGTCTATGTTTCCTAAACTCATTCCAACAATAGCCTCTAGAAGTGTTTTAGATAAGGTTCTTGCAACAATTCCAGCTAGGGCATTGCCCTCCTCTTCTTTGGCTTCTCATAACATAGGAAAACATTAAAAGTAGTATTATATGCTTCTATTTTAACATCATCCTCCCCATCAAGATCCCACACATGGAGGTCAAAGAGGTGTGGGATCTTGGGGACATCTTCTCCATGACTCTCGTAGTTCTGCAGGCTTGATCCTTAAATTGAGGGTTACCCACTATGACACTATTTTGGTAAGGTAAAAAGTCTTTAATTTGATTGTCAATAATGGCTTATGGGGCTTTGTTCCTTTGATGGCTTGAGAGAATCCGATTGTTATGACTATCATGAGGTATTTGTATTTAAGTCTTTCAGTTGTGTGTTTCATTTCAGTGATTTCAATCATATGTAAATGGCCTTCAAACTAAATATGTGTAGACTTTCAAGCAGAATGTAAGCACTTTTTGAGCAGTGTATTTGAATAATGAAAACACATGTTCCTTAGAAAAAAAAGTATGCATCTAAAATAATATAAAAGAATATTTAGAATTCACAAAAGCAGAAATGATGAAATAGAACTAGTTTGCTGCATAAATATCAACTTTTACTATTTCTTCAGGTGTTTTGTTGTATCACACATCCCTTTCAAGAAATCAATCTCCCAATCCCAGTCCCTGTCGCAAGCACAACTGAGTTGATGGCATTGAGATGCCTCAAAAAATTGTCAGTTGAGAAAGGATTTGAAAGGGTACAGGTATATGGGAACTCATTACTTGTTATTAATTGGATGAGAGGGGAAAATCAGATTCAAAATGTAGATCTCAAGCCATTTGCAGACCAGCTAAAAGTAGTCTCAGGCCTTTTTCAAAGTACTCATATTTAGAGAGAACTAAACACAGTGGCAGATGGGCTCTCAAAGGAGGGTCAACCAGTTGAAGCTGGGGTCTTGACGCTGGAGAAACCATTGGATGGAGTCCTCTCTCTGTCTTCACAAGCTGTTACATGATCTTTATTTTGAAGTTTCGGTATGATATATTTTTATTTTGTTATTTATGTCAAAGAGGAAGTTTAAGAACATGTATTTTTGTGTTTGTATACAGTCCAGGAAACTGGATAGAACACTACTTAAGAGCAGTGATATGGGAACATTTGGAACTGGTGGTTATATTTATAGTTAGTTTATGTCGAAGTCAGTTTTGAGTCATAGAAATTAATATATCTGTTTATGGTTCATGTTCAAGTGCTGTGTGCACCTAAAGAATGTAATTAATACTATCCATTCAGCTATGAACAGAAATTATACATTTTTTCTCTGGAAAAAATATTTCCAAGTTCAAAGAAATGAAGTTCAAGCAGATTGGCAAGCCTTGGAATAAGAAAGCAGATAACCTTTCCAGAAATGCCAAATTTCTTGACAACGGAGTGTACTTTGAGAGTTAAGTAGTAAACCTGTAAGTTGTAACCTTTATTAAGGAGAAAACGTGGTACTATACAAGTTTCAATTTTGAATTGATGTTACCATCAAATACATGCTGCAGTTATGCACACCCACTTCTGCTTTCAAAATAAATTGATAATGGATATCTTTTCCCATTGGCCTACTTTTGTGGTCATTCGTTAGTCAGTCCTTGGAGGTCACGGGTTCAAAATTCAAATCCGCAGGGTGTTAGGGTATGTACACCTCAATAGACTCCGCAATCAAATCACTGCACAAACAGGGTCCTTTGTCCCAGAAACAAGGAGGTCTCCTGTGAATTTTTAAGCACTCAATGCATTCAATTTCAGATCTGAAAATTATTTCCAAGTGACCTCAAACAGTAAACTCTAGGACTGTTATCACTGAATAATTTTACACTGAAATTATGACAAAAAATTATAGCAGAAGCACAAAGATCAGAGAGAAATCATCCATGCAAAGGAGACACAAATTTTTACTGAAAGAATAATTTTTAAATTGAGGGTCCCGAGGACAAAAACGATCCTCAGAAAAAATTACAATTTCAGCAAAATTTTGAAAAAATATTCCAACTTACAAATATGCCAAAAACCCTAGCTAACGTCACAACCGTACGGCTGATGTTATCCTGTACAGATGCCTGTGTCAACCCTGCAGGCTGCACGTGTGGCCTATGGTTGTACGGCCCGCACGTGCGCCAATCCTTACGTTGACCTGCGGCTACTGTACGGTTTGCATGTGTAGTACAGCCTGCAATTAATGTGTCATATGGATCTTTACAGATCCCACATGCACACGTGTGAACTCACACTTGCGGCTCCTCCTCCTTGACAGAAAAAATGAGAAAGAAATACCAGAAACCCTAGACCAGATTTGTCAAAGTGAAGATCTTGTTGAAATTTTCCTCCTCAATACCCTTTAGCAAGAATGTTCACTCACTCATGCCAAACACACGATGGCAAAATAAGATGTGTGGTGCCTCCTCACATTGCCTCTCCTTTTATAGGAGTCTAAAAGTGAATTTAGAAGCCCCTAACTAAACTCAACATTAAATTAGAATTGTTTATTCCTCCAAGTGCGTGCAAAACCCCAACAACAACAATTCCAAGCCTCAGCTCTATATAAAAGGGGTTTTTACAAAGTAAGAGTACAATGTGAGTGCCAACAAAGATTCCCACATGCCCGACACCAAGGCCAATGTGAGAATACCTCCCCAATGCTACAAACATCAACATCTCATACATCAATTTATCTTATCTTATCTTACACAAGGTATGCTAGAAAGGAGTTCTTCTATTAACAGTGTTGTTTCTTTGATCAGGGCAGTGAACTTGTGAGGATGGCAGTGATCCACAACAGAAAAAGTTTTGAAGAATATATATAAGATTGAAGATGCCTTGTAAATCCTTTAGCTAGAGCTTGGGGATGAGCTGGAAAGGTTCAGAGAGTGATTGCAAGCTGCAGATGCAGGCATTCTTAAAAGTCCAGATTGGCATAAGTCCTGTCAGAAGTCAGTGAAGGGATGAAAACGTTTAAAAAATCTGCAACTGCAACCATTGAAGTTATGCAGAGGGAATCATCACAAGCTCAAGAATGGTATTTGTCACTAGGCTGATAAACACGCAACACAGGAAGAGTGTGAGATGAGAACATTGGTGACTACTGATTGATGTTGCAAGAGTCCACCAAAACAGATGATGACTGATGGAGGCCCACTAAACTTTAGCTCTGGTGCAGGATGAACATTTTCCTATGCATTGAAATTCCAGCAAGAAAACAGCTCAGTAACCCATTTTTTTTAATTTTGTTTGGAGCAGCAAAATTTGTATGCTTTGCTCATATGACATAACCAAACCTTTTGATATTCATCATAGAAAATTGATTTTTCTAACAATTTTGTAACATTAGTGTAAACATGGACTGTTTTAATTAAAAAGGAATAAAAACCTAAGACAAATGAAATACAACAATAATTAAAAGGCCAACATAAAAAATTTATGCTACAAAATCATTAAGCAATAGAAAGGTAGAAAAGAACATATGAGTGTAAGCTTTTCAAACAGAATACATTTATTTATAATCTCGACTCAGGAAAAAAAAATGTAGTTTAATCATTTTGTTGTCTCCTTCATGTATGAATTGAGAAGAAAAATAGCAATTGCCTCACCATTCTACATATTGAATGGTTGATTCATTTTTCTTGTAATGTATAAGAGACTGCAAGTTTTTACAATTACATGATATAAGCAATTGAAACATGTTTTACAATGAAACATTTTATACAGATTGACTTGATAAATTTTGTCTTAGACATTTTAAATTTGTTAACTGATCGTATTGTGTGTTAGAACTTAGAAGCACGGAAAACAGAAATCAAATCCATGCCAACAACATAGCTTTTATACATGAATCTAGCATACTGCTAAGAATTCAATCAAATTGTAGCAACTTCATCATAGGCATTGGATTGTAATGTCATGGAAATGGTACTAATGTAACAAACTAGTAGAAGGAATAATCTTAACCTGACCAAGGATAAAAATGGTCATGTTCACAAATCACTATTATCCTTTCAATTGCTGAAGTCTTCAGACTGTTCCAATATAATAATATTCAGAACTCGAGGACTATAAGTAGTAGCTACAAGGATACTTCCATTTAATTATTAACTCAAAAACAAGAAAGTACAACAAAAAATGAGCTAACAAAGGTTAAAAAATACTTGTGTTACCGGATTCAACAGTAGGAGATGGCAATAGCCCATTTAGAGATAAATCTGCCAAAGTAGCCAAGGCATCCAGCCCAAAATTTTCATCTACAAAAGAAAACAAGAAAATTAGTACAAAAAACAAACAAGAACATAAGTTCACAAAATTATTTTATTTTTTCCTTAAAAATATCCACTTAATACCTTTCGATGTCCATATATCTAAAAAGAAAAAAAATGCAATACTTACTTAAAAGGTAGTCTTGACAAGACATTGGATAGGAACAAACAATCAGGAATTTTAAAAACGGTTATACCACCATATTCAATAGTTACAAGTGATCAAATATTCTACAAAGAAAAGCTTTGACCCTATTACAATAAAATCTAGCACCCCATATAATGTAAAGTCCCAAGCATCAAGGAGCTAGTCTTGTGCAACTCAAGAAGGTACCCACTGTCACCACAGTAGCTCTTCCTCTACAAAGAAAAGCTTTGACCCTATTACAATAAAATCTAGCACCCCATATAATGTAAAGTCCCAAGCATCAAGGAGCTAGTCTTGTGCAACTCAAGAAGGTACCCACTGTCACCACAGTAGCTCTTCCTCTACAAAGAAAAGCTTTGACCCTATTACAATAAAATCTAGCACCCATATAATGTAAAGTCCCAAGCATCAAGGAGCTAGTCTTGTGCAACTCAAGAAGGTACCCATTGTCACCACAATAGCTCTTCCTCTCACTTTGATTTGCTCATCTCCAACTCAAGGGGGGCTTCCCTAAGGATAAGATTGCTAAGGTTATAGTGTGGAGGCACAACATGATTTAAGGAAGAGTAAGCCTAAGGAAAATGAATTGTTGTAGTATGGATGGATGAGTAAATGGTGAGAGAACAAAAGATAAAGAGCCCAAGACCAAGTGCCTAATCAAACCTTGGGAAAAATGGAGTCAAGGAAGTATAGATCTAAGAGGGAGAGTGCATGAATACGTAAGGTGAATGAGAGCTTATTTGCCACAGAAGTGTGGTGAACCAACCTGGCTCACGAGTTAATAAACGAAAATACTTGGAATATATATCCATATAGGACTGTAATATATATTAAATAATAATGTATAAGAATATGAGATTCATGATGAGTACATTGAGAATGAGGGCCTTATATACCCACGCAGGGGTGGCCTTTCATGAAGAGACGTGACCTTTCATCGAGAACTTAGGTGTCTCTTCATTTAATCATTAACTATTGATTAATTTATTATTATTTATATTTTATAATGTATTTACATTTATTATTATATATTGTGTTCATAACATTGTCTTCCCCTTCAAAATGCTTTGTCCTCAAAGCATATTGATGAAAGGCTTGATGACTTTTTCTTTGACTTGTAATGTCTTCTCATCATTCATTGTTAAATTTGTAGCAGCTGCAAGAGCCATTCTCCRGGAGGATGGCAAAGACCCTAGCCGAGATCTAGGGCCCCCAGTGCACTCCTGGGGTACTTGGTCTGGGACCAAACAGTCAGTGCCATGGCAAAAGACCCTTGTTAGGGCCCCCAATATATGACTAGGGTTCTTGGTCTAGGACCAAGCAGTTAAAGTCCCTAGATATGTCTAGGGCCCCTGGACATGGTCCAGGGTACCCATGCCTGGGGCATGGGTTGATCCTTGGTCTTGTACCTTGGTGGATAAGACCCCATAAATGTTCTACGGCAACTTGATCCTTGATCAAGTACTTTGTTGGTGTATGACCCTCCTTGAAGGTGGGCATGACCACATGACGGATGTATCCCATATGCAATGATGATAAAGTTAATAAGGTCACCTTGAATATGAATGGACAAGTATTGCCACCAAGCTACCCCACCTAAAACCCCTTTACCCTTGTTTGTATTTGTTTGGGGCTTTGTTTTTGTCTTAAGGGTTAATGTAAAATATTAATTAAATATTTTAATTATAACATGTTTTGAATTAATATTTATATTAATTAAAACATGTTATTTTTATTTTTAATTTAATTACTATCACCCTTATTTTTGCCCTAGCCTAAACTATAAATAAAGGCCTACCCTCTACCCTTTATACCACACTCTTATTATCATTAAAGTGAGCGGATCTCTCCTAGCTAGCTGTGGCCCCCCTTTGCAACAGTGCTCTCCTTGCTAGCTGCGGCCCTCCTTCAACAGTTCAGCCTTGTCTTGACAGGTCCATGTGTGATGTGATGAAGGTCTTTTCCCTGCTGATGAAAAATCTGTGTTGAGGTTGCTGAGCTGAGGGTTTATGCTGGTGTAAAGAATTTGTAGCTGCCATCTCCCGCTCAATGAAGATCTGCTGAGCCGTGAGTCGTGACCTCTCTAGCATTACTGCGGCCCTCCTTTTGTGCTGTGCCTACATTTATGTACCCTCCTTTTGTGCTGTGCCTACATTTATGTACCCTCCTTTTGAGCCGCGGCCCTCTATAAGCAGCCTGTAACCCCTCTGTTGTATGAGGGTTTGGGTCACTAGAAGTTTCTGTTTGTGTGAGGGCTTGGATCCCTGAAATTTCCTGTGTGTATGAGGGTTTGGTTCTCTAGAGTGTGAGAGGATTTAATCACAGATTTTTGGTGTGGTGTTTATGTGGCCCTTTCTCCTTGGTGGCAAGAAAATTTATTCATCTCTTGGCAAGAGATCTAACCTATATGGTAGATCTATGAACTTGACTTTTCTGAGCATATATTCAGTGGCTATTCATCTCTTGCGCAAGTCATGAACTCCTTCACTGTTCAAAGGTAAGACACCTAGAGTTAAGTTCCTTTATGATGCAATTCTATGTGTTTTTGGCTTAGATCTGTTTGAAGTTCATTGATTAAGTTCCCTATTGCTCAGATCTGTCATATATTGCTAGATCTCTTATTCTATTGTTTAGATCTAATACTAACTTGCTAGATCTATTTTGTATTGATTAGATCTGATACTTAATTACTTAGATCTACTATATAATGTTGAAACTGATCTATCTAACTTATTCAGAGAAGTTTATCTAATTATTGTTTATGAACAGATCTCTAGATCTAAACTTTTGTGCACATTCAGAAATAAGTTTGTTGATCAGTACTACTTGCTGTTTACATTCTGATATTGTTCTCCTAATTCTGATCTGACTATTCAGCAATCTACTATTCAGATAGCTTTACTTTTCTGTTCTAAAACTTGATTTTATTTAGATCTTTGCTGTTCTATCTGACAAAATATTAAAAGACAGTGAATTTCTTCTTTGCCTCTCTAATTCTAACAGATGATGAGTACATTGAGAATGAGGGCCTTATATACCCACGCAGGGGTGGCCTTTCATGAAGAGACGTGAACTTTCATCGGGAACTTAGGTGTCTCTTCATTTAATCATTAACTATTGATTAATTTATTATTATTTATATTTTATAATGTATTTACATTTATTATTATATATTGTGTTCATAACATTGCCTTCCCCTTCAAAATGCTTTGTCCTCAAAGCATATTGATCAAAGGCTTGATGACTTTTTCTTTGACTTGTAATGTCTTCTCATCATTCATTGTTGACGATACGAGATGATATGACCTCTGAGTGTTAGGCAAAATTGTCGAATCAAAAAAGGATCTGACCATCCTAATTCAATCTTCTATGGAATGTTGCACATCCACGATGAACTGATATCATGAGATTTACTTGCATTGGTATCAATATTTTTTGGAAAATAAGTCAGTTGTTTATGTCCTAAATGATATGCATACTCTGTCTGGTTAAGATATTTGCTCTTATGATTTGGATGTCGATAAGGAGTTAATGTAGCCTAGTTTTCTCTTATCGTACTCATAGCGTTTTCTTGATTTTCCTTACTCACTGATGTTGCTTTGTTAATTGAACTTCTATTACTGAGTACACTTGAAGCTTCTATCGTTTGTACTCCAACATCTAACGGTGTCCCAACTTCAACTGGACTTATATTTTCTTTTCTTGACTTTTCCAAAGTTATTGATATTTTAAACTTCAATAACATAATCTAGTTAAATTAATGCACCACTAAATAACCTTAAGTTATATCTTGTAACTTAGAGTGGTGATTTTAATATCTTCATACAACTTTATAGATCTTCTTGAATGCCCTTCATTAATACGTTATCATTGAACTTTTTATAGCTCACCTTATTAAATATGACTAATTTTATTTTATATCACTTATATAAATGTTTTTAATCGAAGAGTCGCACCTTGTACGGGTGCGTACGGAATTGTACGGATGATAGTGGTGTGATTTAATCATGTTTATTTTTATTTTATTTTTTTTGGTACGGCCCAACTTATGAATGCAGCTACACCGCACGGATGACAAACAAAACAGTGGTACAGAGGGATCTAATGTTTGGATGTTGTACAAATTGAATTGTACGGCGTTTGTACAATTAGTTGGAGCAGAGGTATGATGGCGGCTTAGAAGAATAGTCCTTGTAGCCCATTGCGAGGCTTTTAGTATCTGTTAGGACAGTTATTCTTCTAAGACGTATGTCCGAAATAGAAGAATGGTCCTTGTATCACTTTGTTGAGCAAATGACTTATTTAGCATCATGCCCGATTACTCTGATGGAGCATCGCTTCGAGAGATGATGCAATTGATGCTATCAGATGATACTGATAGTGGAGATGTTGCTCGTGAGTTGATCTGCGTGATCATGAGATAGCATGTGTGGCTATGATGATGCTACTAGCAAAATGGTTTGTTTGTGCTCAAGACCATTACCGTTAAATACCTCCCTAGCTAGGAGGGAGTGTTGATGTTACGGTAGTTGCAGGAGGTATTAACCTCCATGTATAACCTCTGACTAGATTAGAATGTCTCGGAGGCTAGCGAAACCCTAAACAGATGTGTAGAAACCCTAGAAGACATGCCGGCTCAATAAAAGAATTCATATTTAAGTATTAGCCTCTAAAAGAAGAAGTCGGCCTGGACAGGTGACAAAGAGCACTATAAATAGAGGGTGCTTGAGCTCATTTGGTCATTCGCTCTCTCACATCTCACACAAGTCAAGTGGTGTGCAAGTTTGGAGGAGTGCAGTTGCAGCTATTGCAACTGGGTTTTTGGTCTTGGTTTCTGGTTTGTGGACTTTTTGTTTGGTGCGTTATTCTTGGAGAAAGAGAGATACGCTATCTCTTGGTTATCTGTTGCATCTGGTACTGCTTCCAAAATCATTTTATTTGTCAAGGTTATGGTGCTTGGGGGTGGCTGCGTGCCTGTGGTTGGGTGACAATATTGAGATATTGTCTATGGAAAAACGAGCACATTGAATATTATAATAGAAGCATCATGCTAGTACATCTTAGAGATGATGCAGAGACATTGATCCACATCATGCCAGTACAGCTTAGATATGATGCATTCGCATCATGCTAGTATGGCTTAGAGATGATGTAGATGATACTCCACATCATGTCAGTACAGCTTAGATATGATGCATTCGCATCATGCTAGTATGGCTTAGAGATGATACAGTGGAGACAACTCCCTTGGTTGAAAGGGAGGAGATGACTTCCTCGGTTGGGAGGGAGTATTGATATATGGCATCATGGATAGTCGATGTGCTGGCGGACAGACATTCTCCAAGCAAAGAATGGCCCAGGCAGAATAGATTTTTGGTGGACAGACATTCTCCCTGTGGAGAATGGTCCAGGCTGACAAGTTGCTCACGTATCATGGACTGGTATTTTCCTAAGGCACAATTTGTGGTACGATTAGGAAAATGGTTCAGGACCGATATTCTCCTGAGGCACAGTTAATGGCCCGATCAGGTTGAATAGTCCACCCCATAAGGACATGGCGTCCCAATTAGGGTGGTTGATACGGGAACGATATTTTCTAAGGCACATATGGGTAGAGATTGATCTCTATGGTACATATGGTGACCTGATTAGAAAATAATCTGAGACTGACATTCCTGTAGGAATGATCTCTGTAGCCCATGGAGTGGCTTTCAGCATCTAGGAGGACTGACATTCTTCTAGGGCATATGTCTGGATTAGAAGAATGGTCCTTTTGGCTCATCATGGGGCTTTCAGCATCTATTGGGACAGTCATTCTTCTAGGACGTATGTCTGGATTAGAAGAATGGTCCCTATATCACTCCGATGAGTGAGTGACCTATGCAAGACATTGTTGAGTGCACTAGGATCAGCACATGACTTATTCAACATCATGTCTGATTACTCAGATGGACTATGGCCTCGAGAGATGATACAGACGATGATATGATTTGATGCCAGGAGATTGTTGTACTGCATGGCGATAGCTTGTGTAGCTACTAGTTGATTGCAGTGGAGACTATGGGTATCTGGATAGTAGCTATGTGCTACTGTGGTGAATGTGTTTCACTGGTAGTGACTATGTGTCACTAGATAGTAGTTGTGTGCTACTAGGAGTGGTTGTATACCACCGGATAGCAGTTGTGCGATGTTATGGATCAACATTGTTGTGATCTATTGGATGGCATTGTAGTAACTGTGTACTACTACTAGATTTACGTGGAGACCACTAATAGTATTGAAGGTGTTTCCTAGGCCGGTGTGCCAACCAGTGGTGTTGGAGGTGATTGCCAGCTAGATGGATAGTGATGATGATGCTCCTGACTTGATCTGCGTGATCATGAAATAGCCTGTGTGGCTATGATGATGCTACCTATAGAATGGTCTGCAAGACTATGTGAGCCTTACCCATGCCATGAGAAATGGATGGATGTGTTTGAGACCATTACAGTTAATACCTCCCTAGCTAGGAGGGAGTGTTGATATTATGGTAGCTGCGGGAGGTATTAACCTCCATGTGTAACCTTTCGCTAGAATAGAATATTCCGAAAGCAAGAGAAACCCTAAACAGATATGTAGAAACCCTAGAAGATAAGTCGACTCTGTAAAAGAATTAATATTAAAGTATTACCCTCCAAAAGGAGAAGTCGACCTAGACAGTTAATAAGGAGAACTATAAATAGAAGGCGCTTGAGCTCATTTGTACTTACTCTCACCTCACTCACTCTCTCAAGTGTGGCGCAAGTTTGGAGATGCAGCTGCCAGAATGGAAGGTGGATCTTCCGAGGTGATTCTTGGTCTCTCTCTCTCTAGCGCTATCTAGCCTAAGATATGCGCCTTACCTTCTAGTATCTCGTGGTGGTATTCTTGGTGACATTCTTGGTGGTATTTTGATATTCTTGGTGGTATTCTTGGTAACTGCAACTGCAACTGCTACAGCGGAGTATTGTTCTAGTTCTGTTGCTTTGGGACTTTATGTCTGGTGAGCTATCTTTGGAAAGAGATGTGCTCTCTTGGTTATCTGTTTGTTCTAATGTTGCTTCCGGAATCATTCTACCTAGCAAAGGTTATGGTGCTCAAGGCTGGTTGTGTGCCTATGGTTGGGTGACAATAGTGATATTGTCTATGGTAAAATGAGCACATCGAATATTTTAACACTACAGATGCTAGTTTAGTATTGACTACTTACCATTAATGAATCTTTTTCCCCAATATGAATATGAAAGCTAATCATTTGATATGCTTTAATTTGGATTAATTTCTTTTTTCTAATATAAAATTTAAGTTCTAAATATATATTTATAAAGAGAATTAGGGTTAGGTCAATGAACTAAAGAAAGTGTACAAAATCCGAGTGTCGCAACCACATCAGATTCTTCTACCAATTCCGATCGCACCTACAATCCGTGTAACTTCGCATTAACACATTGACACCCGAGTCTGAGCCTCTCGTCTATGTTGGACTCTCAACTTTCATTGTTTATAGTATATACAACACAATTCATTTCCCTCCCAATGCCCTGCTCACTCTGGCATGTGTAATCTTTTCCCTCCCAACGGCCTACTAATTGTGTTGTGTATTCCTTTCCCTCCTGACATTCAACAATGCTCTACAGACATGGTCTTTTCTATATATGATATGTTTAGGGTTATTATTTTAGATAGTACAAATTATAACCTAGGACAACTTGGAAAATTTATTTGAGATAATTTAGCTTTAATAAACTCATAAATATATTAATATACATTTTATACTTTAGCATATATGTTATAAAGTATAATTTATATATTATAATATCTAATAAATGTAATTTAATATAATCTAATAATCTAATTTTTTAAGGGCACAGCCAAGCCAAACACCAAATTGGTGTATGAGACCACCTTGTTTGTGGGACAAGGGACCCCCTCCACGCAGTGATTTGATTGCTAAGGTTTGCAGAGGTGTACATACCCAACCCCCCTCTAGATTTGAACTTGTGACCTCCTAGGAGGAAACACATGTTCTTAACCATTAGGCCCACTCAAGTTGTGCATAATATATTAAATGTTATTCATTATATATAACATATGATTATTTATGACATGTTAATATCTTATAGAATATAATTTATATTTTGAAAATATGTGTATAGACAAACCTAATGGTAAATAGTATCCAAATCTCATTAAGAAATCCAAATTCGAACCAAATTTCATCGTTGCCCAACTCGAGCTCAAACCCAAACCGTGTGACTTGGCCTTTAATAAGCTTGGTTTGCTGATGTCAAAAGATCCCCATAGCTATAGGTGTGAACATGTCAGCTAAAACTTTAACTAACACCTTGTAGGAGAAACTAGGCAGCATTACTCACCTCCAACCTCCCACCATACCCTTCTTTGTCCCGTTAAGAATAAGTTTGATGAAGCATACATCTACCAGCTCTCCCATATCCTCTACTTCCATAGCTGCATGGCACATCCTAAGGAGATCTTTGCAAATCACAAACCAAAGGGCCAAGTAGAATTCTGGAGGCCCATCCAAGATTTTCATATTATTTTGGCCATATTTTGTAAGGCTTTGAGGAGCTTATACTTATCCATGGATTGAGATAAGAAAGAATGCTTTTATCGGCTTATATTTTCCATTAGCAGGGCCAATATTTGCCATCTAGTTAATTTTTTCAATTTTGGACAAGTACTCAACAATTCAAAATAAAGATTTTCCCTAATATCTGTAGTATAGGATTATTTTACTTGAAAATATCCCTCAACTATTCTATAAAATACGCAAAATCCTTTTAAGCTATTTTACAAAAAAAAATTGCCAAACCTTATAGTTGACATTTTGAGAATATAAAGATTTGCCAAGCTTTCTGCATTTTAAGAAAAGTATGGGTCCTTACAATTTCACTGTACTCCAGACACTTTTTTGCATACTTGCTTTAATGTTTTCCAGTGGAAAATTTAACTAGAACTGAATCAAAGATTTAGGTTTAAACAATGTTTGTATCTGATTCTACAATTTTCAGCAACCACAGAGAGCTTTCATAAACAATTCACAGTAAGTTAATCATCACTGCAGTTTATTTGCAACATTCCATGTAGAAACATCCAATATGGTGAGATGGATTTGAGTCAATCTGCAAAATGTCCGTCACTTCAGCAAGTTAGCTGATGACTGTCATATGCCTACCTAGTCAAGATGTTACAACAATGAATGTGATGAAGGGCTTCAAGGTGTGCGCAGACATACATTTTTTATTAAAAGAAGATCATACAATAGGTGTTTATGGCTTCCAGAATGCCTAATCATTTCTATTAACTAACAGAAAAGTGCTACAAGATTTTGCATTATTTTTAGGAAATTGCTTTAACAGCTCCAATCCTACCACAAGTTCAATATACCATAAAATAGGGTTCTGCTTGTAGTCTTGAGGTTACATCCAAGACTTTTTAAAGTTGATTTCAGTAAGAGTATAGCATCTAAGTAATCTAACATAGACAATGGATAGTAATCTTAAATTCTTAATATTATACTTCTATTAACTTGCTTTCTAGCAGTGAAGATTTCTGCAAAGTTCTTGCAAGCAATTACCAAGATGACTGTCCTTATACTGAGAGAGTTCAGCATATTCACTACCATTTCTATAAGTCATTGTGCTAAAAATCAATAAGATTTATCATTTAACCAAAAGGAAGTGCACAGGATCAAAACCAAGAAAGAAGGTTCATGTACCTCCAGAAAACAACTGCCGGCTTCTCTTTCTTGACCTCTGTGGGAGTGGCTTCTTCCTTTTCCTGCCATAATCTGCTTCAGTGTCCATTATTTCATCTTTTTCATCTTTCACTCCAACACCCTCTTCAGTGCAGCTGCACTCTTCTTTTACATCATCAAAACATTCTTGCTCCAACCCATGTGACTTGAACTTCTTTATGGGTGGCCTCCTTACTCTACTCTTGAGATTATGTGCAGCTTTCATTCTAGTTTCTCCTGGTATTATCTGCTCATCTGCCTTCGTAATACCTCCATTTCCTACTTCTCTGCTTTCTTGACTACCTTCTAGGCTACCTTCATCCATTGTCGACCCAGTATGCTTGATTGCAGATACTCCAGACTCATTCCGAGCATATGAACCCTGAATATCATGAAATAGATAAATCACAGGATCAAAATTTAAACTTTTGAACATGGAAAAATTTTGGGTTATATATCGCCCATGGGCTAATTTTCCATGCTTTTCCAAAAAAAGGGTCACCAATTTCCACTTTTTCTAAAAGTGATTCGCCTAAATTCTATAGAATAAAATTATTTTACCTTAAAAATAGCCCAAGTTTTATAGAAACTATATAAAATCCTTAGAAAATTGAATATTTTTACAAAAATATCGCCAAACATTTTATACTTTATTAAGCACTAGTAAGATTTGCCAAGGTTTCTACATTCAGATAAATTTTCATCCTTGAAATTATCCCTGCTTTTGAACAAAATGTATCAAAGAGAAATAGTTATTCCAGAAATAAAGATTGGTTACTACAAGGACTCAATGATAAACACTGGTAGGGAATCGTGTACCTTCAAATCACCATTTTGGACAGGAGATGCTCTCATTTGTAATGTCATCCGACTAGGTGTTCGAGAAACCTGAGGAGAGGCTGCTCTCTGTGAAGCCTCTGCTAATGTCAATGCAGCTGCTTTAGCAACATCATAATCATCATGATCACCATCAAAGGCAGGCTCATGTTTACCATACAGCACTGCTTCAGAATTCTGCTTTTCAAGTGTGTATGAAACTGGAAAGCGTGGTGTTCTTTTTCCAACAACACGGGGCCTACTACCTGCAGGCGGTTAAATTATTCATAGAAGATAAACATCAGCAAGAAAGCAGGAATATGACACCATGTTGGAGCATTTTGTGCATTCCTTTCCTAGTAATAAACATTTCATATAGAATAAAAACTTGTACTGTATTTTATTATTACAATTTCAGTTCAAATTCTGTACAGGAATAACAGAGAAAAGAGACCTTTAGACCAAACCCTAATGACAGTTAAGACCTAGATAATACAACTATGCGTAAAGAGAGGAATCTTTACAAAAGTTTTATCCTTTCTAAGATCAGCTTATTCACAAGAGCAAAACCTTAAGAACCAGTAAACGTTCTCCTGGTGTATGTAAGAAACAATAACTCCTGACATGTGTATGTGTCAGGGTCAAGCACATATCGCCATGGTCTTTGGAACCAAAAGCAAATGATATCTTAATTTTTAAGCATTTCAAACTCATAGGATACAAAGAATTTGTCTCCACTCAAAGAGTCAATACAAACAAGAATCAGGAAACAAGTCATAAACTATCCTTGTGTAAAAAAACATTGCATACAGATCCAACAACACTCTGTAGCTCAATTAAAATGGTCACAAACGTGTGAAACCTTAAACTATCATCATAAAAAAGACAAATCAATCACGGATAAAACATTAACAATTCACTAGCTGCTTCAAGCCTTAATTAATTAAAAAACACCCCCATGGACCACATATGCTGCAGTTTCTAGGTGAGGCCTACCAACAACATCAGTCTTTCTCATCCTAATAGTGCTCATGAGATGTTTGTTGCCATCCTAGGCAATCCACTCTTCATAATGGAAACAACAATCAGTTGAAGGAAAAGTGCTTTAGATAAATCAAAGGTTTTTTGTGGCATGAATACGAATCATTGTACCTCCAGACCTCCTTTTCTTTACAGGGGATGGACAGCCATAATTTGAAGGTCCTGATCTACATTGCAACAAATCAGAATAAGATCTGTCAAAATTATTTGTACTAGTAAACTTCTGCTTCAAACGAGTTTGCTTTTGAGGGCGTCCTGATGCTCCAAACCCATCACTGCTGTCCCTGTCACTGTTGCTTCCTTCCTGTGAAACATATATAATATTATGAGATTAATTACTTATTGCATCTGTCCACACCACTGGCAAACATTGGAGTTCCAAAAATTCTCTATCAAGACCATGACAAGATTTAAGGAAAAGGAAATTTAAGACAAGATTCCGGCATAAACAATAACAGTTTTTCTTTCCATGCTGATAAGAATTGAACAGAATCTCTGGAACAAAGGTTGAAATATGAAAATCCTAATCAATAATATCACTCAAACTCGAACTAAATATAAAATAAATAAATAATCCAGAACATCATATTTCAAACCATCAAACTGTGGTGTTACGAATGTGCAACTAATAATGTCCTATAGACAGTTACTATTGAATTAACATAAAGGTTACATAAATACCACAGAAGGACTGCTTGGATAAGGACAAAGAAACTCCATACAAAAATAGATGAAACTAAACCCTAAAGGCATGATAATGAATAATAAAAGGAAAGGCAAGAAAATTACTGATGCCTCTGGATTAGCAAAACTGATCAATGTGATTAGCACATACAGTCTTCTTTGAAATAGTCTGTAAAGGGTCTGCCTGGTCTATCTTACATCTTATCTAAAGAGGTACAATGAATCATTATAGTGAATGGCAGCTGGTGTATCTTTACTACAGCTGTGAAATGATATCAAATATATTGTGCCAAATTCTAGCAAAGGGCCATCCATAACCAGGTCTCCAGGGCCAAAGATCTAGGAAAGGGCCATCCATAACTAGGTCTCCATGACTCTCTTACCGCTGATGGCAGGGAAACTCCTAACCATCTGTTCAAGCAGAGATGCCCCTACTACGTGCTCATCAAAGCTAGATCCAATATAGAGAATCCTATGATGCTGCCTGTAAAAGGTGTATATCCAATGAAGCAGAAATCGCCAATTAATTGATGAGTCCGATTAATCCATGATTCTGTAGGCAAACAATTTCTCGGCTGCAAAAATACCAGTTTATATGGCAAGCAAAAACTTGAGAAACTGGCGATTTTCTGCCCAGTATTAAGAAAATTGCCCTACAGCAGCCGTCGTGCACAATGAGTCGGGCTGTTGCTTAGTGGTTGGGATGGTTCGCCACCATGTAAACAGCCAGGATTCAAACCCCAGCAGGTGTACAGCCCAAGTGTGTGTGGCATAAGGCTTTTGACCTCCCAGAGTTGGTTTCCTTCCATTGTCAAAGGGACTTAACACATGTCCGACAAGCCAAATTGATTTAAGTAGACGTTAACAAGATACTTTATCCTTTAATACAAATGGTAAGGGTCCAATAAAGGCAGGAAGATTAGGGTAGACAATTATAAGAAATGGCAGGGAACGAGGGAAACTCAAGGAAATGGGTAAATCGTAGGAAACAAGGAAGAAATTTTCATGCTACACACGAGTACATTCGCTTTTCAAAACTTATGTTCAGGTCTGTCTATGAATCCATAGATCCTGGTGGAACTAAAGAGAGACAATAAATTAAATATTGATTATCTCATCAAATAGGCTGACTAAAGTTTAAACATCATGCTACACACGAGTATATCCACCTGTCAACAGTGGTTCCTTCACAAATGCATCTTAAAAAGCATAGTTACCATCCTCCTACACGCCAAACAAAGTGACTCGATGTCAATGTTACCAAAGCACGCGGCGGAGAGAGAAGAGGGCCCATGGGCACTAGGAACACACCACCCCAAGAAATCTCAAGAGCAAAGGATCCCAAGAGTGTTTCATGTATAATACATATTTCTATATATTACAATGCATATATCATAAAAAAAATGTATAAAATGCCAAATTAGTAGTAAAGAAATAGGAAAACATAGTTTTTTGTGCTACTTGTAGACGAATACTACTTTATGAAGTTAGACATGTCATCCATAGTAGATAAATCATTAAAGCATCAACCATTTAGTACAAAAAGAACATCAATTATCTAGGAGTTTGAAACTTACAAAGTTTGATATTTACTTTTAAACAAAATAGTAGGAACTAGATTATGAATTTATTAAACGAAATAGACCATCATTACCAAACAGTTATAGAATGGATATAATGTTTAGGAAATAGGCCATGTGCCCAATTTACAAAATATATATTACAAACAAAAATTGAACACACTTAATTGGGCTAAAGTCTATGACAAGTTAAGAAATAAAAAAGAGAAACATACCACAATCTGCTTTTTTTACCTCTTGCCACAAGCAATTTCTGCTTTAAATATTGTGATCTAAGACTAGGAGTGGAAAACTGGGAAGGGAACCATCACGAGCCCGACAACCCACACATAGTTGTGGGGGTTGGGAAGCTGAAGCTACTAGAGTGCTATTGACAAGGGTAGTAGATGGGGGTGGCATCTCAACATAATCAACATCCTGACCAGCAACAAAAATGCAAGCCTTCAAGTACTCCATCCTCCAAATTATCCTCCTCTAGATTGTTGTCTAAAGTCTTATATGTTTTATCAAGCATTGTCTCCTCACAATAATGGGACAACAACCCCAAGTCGTAATGCACATAAACTAGGCTTTCTACCCAATCTACATTTAGAGTGTTTTTCTTCAAAGTTCACACTATGGATGGAGTTGTGGTTGCTCCAACACCTCTCTACGAAAGAACTATTAACAACCTATGACCTTCACTACCAAATGTTGCAATTGTATGGAAGAACCAACATGCATGTTCCACCATTAGATAAGAATAATCTTATTATGAACTCTAATTGCATAGTTAGAACCAAATAGTCCCTATGCATGCTCGATTGTTGTCATATGAGATCACTCTCAAACGCATCAAGAACCAATTTGTCTAATGCAATCATACATTCATTCTCAACATTTGGATCCACGTCGGGTCTTCTCTTCACCCCAACAATAGGCATTAGTTGTTACAAACTTGATCAGAGCTTCCATGTTCTATATTTTGATCAAGGAAGCAAGTGGCAAGCAAAGATCCATGATACTTCAGATTCAACCGAGGGTTTCCTCTCAAAATCCGCCCCCAACCCTCGAGGTCTCTCAACCTCCTCAAGACCCATTATGAGATAGCTTTCATTCCAAGTCACAAAATATATACCACTAGACCACAAGAGAAATCAGCGTGAGTTGGATCCAAAGTCAACCTCTCGTCATCCAGCAAACTATTGCCTAGGTTCACTCAAGAAGAAAGGTTTCCATCCAAAGTTTCTTCCCCGCAACCTAGGATGTTAGGAGGGCAAGGTCTCCATCCAAGGTTTCTTCCCCTTGACCACTTCTCGAAGGATATCATCCACCAATGCATTAGCCCTTTCACAATTATTGATGACCCAAATAAGGAGCTTGTATCATGGTCTCCTCACTTGTCCTTGGCAACCAACTCCAACTGGGCTTCACATCCTCTTCTCTGATCAGACACCAGGACTCATCAACCTCTAGCATCTTTCATGCACTTACACTTTGTTGTATATTTTCTCTTAGCCAAACTTTGCTTTTATCTAGACACACAACTCTTTACTGTTTCTTGCTTTTAGTATTGATCTAGGAGTTGCTTTTGCACTCCCACTTTGTACGTACTATGTACTCTTTTAGTCTCATTGACCTACTTTGAGTTCATTTCTTACACATTAATAAAATTGTTTTATTTATCTTACTAATATTTTGAGGCAAGGATATATGCTAAGGCATGAAGTGAAATATTTAGCTTTTCCCACCATTTAACCTCCTCTTTACAAATATGTTCATATAAGGTCGCATCTCTAGCACTATTAGGCGAAATGTTCTCCACAATGAGGTCTTACTCAATTTCTTGATCTCTATGACGACATCACCCAATACTCAAGAATTGGGAAGGTTATCCTTATAGGCGACTTAAACTCCCGCACCAGATCCCTCCAGATTCCTCTCCACTACCGGTCAAAGGATGTGTTATGCATCCAAGAGATAGATCCAGCGCCAGTGGGGCTTCACCGAATGTCTAACCATGCATTGGGGCCTCTCACAGCCTATGGTCAACATCTGTTGCAACTAGGGGATCTCAAGAGTTGTTGATTTTGAACGAGCCCCAATGTTTGCCAAACTCTTTTGTTTTCACGTGTTGGCTTCATGGTGGATGTGTGAGTGTCGTTGACTATGTCCTCGCTAGCCAAAATTTACTCCCCTTTATCTGTCACTTCTTTATTTCCCCCCATCCCTCTCGTGGACCATACTCTTCTTTCCTTCTCTCTTCGGGCTAACACCCCCCCTCCCGACACGCCCCCTTTCCAAGGCCCACTCTACACAACCTTCCAATTCAATGAAGGGGACCCGAACACCTTTTTTACTCACCTCCGCCATATGCTCCCCTCCGAGACCCAGTTCTCCTTACTTGATTATGCATCTACCAAGTACACCTACTTCTCATCCATCATTTGGGAAGCAGCCCTCAAGTCCTACCCTCACTCCACTTGACCCACTTCCACCTCCCACAAAAACAACTCGTGTCCTATGAACGGATGGTATGATGAGGAATGCAAGGCTCTCCACCACCATCTTCGACACGCATTCACCCTTGTTCACCCCTCCTACTCCAACCTCCAAGCTTTCTCTTGTCATCTCCTCCATCGCAAGAAATGTCTCTTTGTTTCTCAAAGAAGACAAAACTTGTGTACTTCCCTCACTCACTCCCCCAAACACTCCTGGCACACCATCCTCCCTCACCACTCTCCCCTCCCATCTGACCTTAAGCCCGGCTCCCTGTTCTCTTACATGTCCACTCTCTATGATATTCCTAGACAAGCCCAGATTCAACTTACCTCTCCACCATCTTCATGCTTCCTATTCTTAGACAATGACAACAACGAGATCATTTGGGTGATGAGCAACAGCAAGGCAACAAAAAAGGAGGGTTTCCAGGCAAATTTCTTTAAGCACGATCTTTATGCTCTGGTTTCTCACTTAGTTGATCTCTTCAACCATGTGGTTTGTACAAGTTTTTCAACAGCATGATTACATCACATCATTCACCCGATACACAAATTGGGTCCCAGTTAAGATCCCAACAACTACATGACGATCACGGTGACCCACATGTTCTCGAAGATCTATGCTACAGTTCTCCGTATGAAACCCTCTAGGGAGCTTCAGCAGAGATCCATTAGAGCTAGGGGACAGGCAGGATTATGATCTGCTCATCAAACCATTCATCACATCTTTACCCTCCAAGCCATCATTGAGGAGGCATGGTATCATTCTTCAAAAGTCTATTGTCACTTTGTAGATTTTCTGAAAGATTTTGACTCCGTCCCGCGAGAAGCCTTGTTCCAGTGACTCAGAGATATTAGCATTTCCCAAACCCTACTGACTACCATCATGCACCTATATGAGTCGATCCTTGGTCGTCTCCACACAGTTCACAAGATGTCCAATTTCATCAGGAGTACCATTGGGGTTAAACAAGGTTGCCCCATGTCCCCCACCTTGTTTGGGATCTACATTGATGAGTTGGAGTCCTTTCTTCACGAGCATATCCAGGATAGCGATGGGTGTCGCCTCCACCAAGTTTTGATATCCATTCGGCTCTTTGTTGATGATGTGATCCTCCTAGCATCCTCCCCAAAGGGGCTACAGAGACAATTGGATGCCTTAGCTCTCTTCTGCAACCTTCGACAGTTAACGATCAAACTGGGTAAAACCAATTTTATGATCTTCAATGAGTTGAAGAAGACCTTGGACCTTAATTTCTTCTTCAGAGGGAAGGAGATCTAGATCACCAGCACCTACACATACTTGGGGGTGCAATTCTCATGACCTCACTTCATTTTGCAACTAGCACTCCAGCGTTAGATCAACAAGGGCTACAAAGCCTTATCTCTCCTCGAGAGACAATGCTTCTGACACCATTTTCAGAATAACTCATCCAAGATGTCCCGAATAGACTCCCTTATCTGAACCATTGTTCTCTATGGCTCAGAGATTTGGGGACCTTTACTTGAATCTGATTGGGCCTCATATGACACAGTCCAGACCCTTCTCCTCTGACACATCATTAATGCAAACAAACAGTCCCTCAACACATCATCCTAGCAGAGTTTGGGGCCCGACCCTTCCAACTTGAGACAGTGTTCAAACTGGTCTCTTTTCTACATCACAACCAAAGCTTTATTGAGTCAATGAAGGGGTGAGACCGGTACCCGTATTTGACCTATTGTTCTTCAGAGACCATTTCCCTCTCTAGCACTTTGGGCCAAGCTCGAGGTTGGTTCGCAAGGCTTTCAGATCTTTTAGAGTCTGTGGGAATTCAAATGGACCATCAAAGTGGGTTCTCATAGACTTAGTGTAGAGACCGACCACCAGATCAATCGATCAGACAAGATCTGCTAGCTATGCCATCTACAGGAGGTTGAGACTAAGGAGCACTTCATCTTTCGTTGACCCATCTATTACAAGATCAAGGGGAGGTTCCATTGCTTATTCAGGGGGGGTTCAGACCCTCACTAGCTTCTTCAAATATTTCAACCAAAGGTGTTTCGCCTTATACATGCAGGAAGCTCTCAGGCTCAAAGCCTATATTCTTCAGCCTCCTACTAGACCAGGTTCTACCCAATGAATCACTTCCTTCTTCATGGTGCTACCCTCAAGAAGGGGCACTAAGAGTCAGATCGATATCATCACAGCTCCAGACTCCAAATCAGTGCGGACCCGAGGGACCTCCCCCCCTTCCACGAGATTTCAGTTACATGACCAAATCAGATCCCTCCCTGAGAGACGAAGGAGATCCCCCAAGCCTCAACGGTGAACTACCTCTTCCAGACAACAACACAGCAGACGATCCACGCATCCCACTAATTCTCCCTTTGGACATCATACTATACTCATCTTCCTTCATTCGACTTCCGATGGTAGGAGAGATGGATCTATTCCATGACAGACCTATCTCATTAGTTTTGGTTCTTCTTGTTCCTAGATCTTCTCCTCCTGTACATCTCCACTTCACAACAAGATTTTGGGCTTGGGGTCAATGGTTGTTCATGACTCTGCTTAGATTTCACTTTCTACTCTACCCTACTTTACTTTCTGCATCTTGCCTTTTATCAGAGACCTTTTGGTACTCCTGCTTTGTAACAACATCATTGTATTCAGCAATCCCTTTGACCTACTTTTGTGGTCATTAGTCAGACATTAATAAAATCATCTTATCTTATCTTATCTTATCTCTAGCACACTTGTGAGGAGACCATTTCAGAATTTGGGTGAGATTTGGTTCCATTGATTCTTCCATTGACCCTTATAGATCTCAACAAGACTCAAAGAAGTGCATTCAATGGATTCTATAACATTTAAAAAGAATCCAAATGTCTTTCTTGTGGATTTCCAAGTCTTCTCCCATGACAAAAAAATTTGAAGGAAGCAACTTTGGCCGTGTAAGCCAACCCCAACCTTCTTCTCATTCAAACAAGCTATGTTGGCATCAATGAAGAACCAAGATAGGAGACACACACATACTAACTAGTCAACCCTGAAATGTAATTAACCTTAATATGGGCTATTTTGCATGGGCTAAAATTTCAAAGTTATTAAATAAATTAGTTTTTACATATTAAGTTAACATATAATATAATAATCTATTTTTAAGGTCACGGTCGAGCCACACCAAATTGGTGTATGAGACCCCCTTGTTTGTGGGACAAGGGACCCCCCTCTGCCTAGTGATTTGATTGGTAAAGTCTACGGAGGTATACATACCCTACCCCCCTCTGGATTCGATATGCAGTAGTATTTACAATTTCTAAAAGTATCAGGCAATGTATTTTTCACAATAGAATGAAAAGCTACTAAATTTAGTCAACCTAAATAAAATTTCTAGAATCAATGACAAATTTCATAGTGATATTCGTGGACCTATGGCTACATCTTCTATTGGGGGAGCTAAGTACTTCCTCATATTTATTGATGATTTCTTGCTTTTGGGGGGTATACACCATTAAATCTAAGGATGATTTGTTTGGAAAGTTTCAGGAATTCATATCTCCTGTGGAGAATCAAAGCAACGAGACAATCAAGGGTCTCAGGAGTAACAGTGAAGGTGACTATATTTGCAATGATTTCCACTCATTTCCCATATCTCAAGGCCTCTCATGGCAAAGAATTGTTCCTTACACTCCACAACAAAATGGAGTAGCAGAACGAAAGAATATGGCTATCTAGAGATGGCTCACTACATGCTTCACTCTAACAAAATGAAGCTTCCATTCTAAGGAGAGGCAATGGTTTACGTAGCCCCATATCATCAATAGAACACATACTTGTGGTGTCACTAATATGACTCCTTATGAGAAATGGTATGGCAACAAACCCTCTATTTTGAATTTCAAAGTTTTTGATCTAGATCACAGGGCCATGCTCCTAATGAAAATCAAAACACATACACATCTCCAAACTCCTACTATACTCTAGTTGGCTACAATGAAATTTTTCGAGGATACTGCCTTTATAACCCTACCACTCGTTGGTTGAATATAGAGAGGCTATTTTGACGAGGTTCCTACTCATAGTCCACGAGGATCTTTCCCATTACTTCTTTCAAATGATTTTCAAATGGATCTCAGCATGCTTCCATTCATCATGCTACTTCTCCTCACCACACAAGTGCTTTTCTAGATGATTCTTGATGTGTTTTAATGGACCATTCTCCTTCATAGCATGACATCGATCATCAGTCTACTTCTACTGGTACTCTCTCGATTACTCCTACAATATCTAGGAAAACTCTTAGGATTGATGTGGACCCTACTGATGACTAATCCAATGTTCTTATTGCAAATGTTTCTTCACTTTTTTAGGATACTCTTGTCAATGGCTCAACCAATCCTCATGTTGCAAATGACAATACTCTTGTCAATGGCTTATCCAATCCTCATGTTGTAGATACTCCGAGCAGCTTGACTCTATTATTCAGTGGTGATCGTGATACCTTGCATGATTCGTCTACACCAATTACTCTTCCTTCGAACAGGTCAAGGCTTACACCTAAGTGGGCTATCTCCACTCTTGTTGATGCAACAAAGATTCTTGTTGGTCCATCTATGCACTATCAAGAGGAATCTCCTCCACCTCGAACCTTCTTACTCAGATTGTTGATTATTCTTAGGACAAATATGACGCAGAAGAGTTTCTTGTTGGCCCATTTGAGCAATATTAGGAGGAATCTTCTCCACCACAGGCCATTACTCAATTTCATGATGCCCCTGCTGAACTACATCGTCTCCCACCTAAATCTCTCTAGACCTTAATCTCGGTCCTTGACAATCTCGATGGCTTTATGAAGGAGCGATGTGGATTTATGGGGGTTGATCTTGCCCTCTGCTCAACATTAAGGGGGAAAGTAAATTTTGTAATCTTTCGTTGTGATCACTGCTTTCTGTGGCCCCCCATTCAGCCCAAGGGGTTGTGTTGGAATTATTGGTGTAAGCTTTACATGTGGCCACAGCCCATTCAAAAGTATCATTATGTATTTGTAAATTGTAATTAGGCTAATGTCATATTTTATTTCATTTATTGTATACTAGGTTTGTGGTTAAAGCCTACTTAATCAAACTTGACATGTAGGCTCAATAATCCTCTTGGGGTGTTTTCCATTGTTATGTGGGCCCATAACCCTCTTGGGAGAATGCCTCACTTGAGTTGCAAATAAATACACAACTCTAGCTCTCATTTGTACCATCTCAACTTGTGATCTTCTTCACCTGAAACACAGAGTCTTCTAAGCCTAGGGGCACTTAATTTTGGCATTCTTTCTTTTCATTTGCATCTTTCTCTTAGGCACACTTTGCATTTCTGCTTTCAGAACTTGTGCTTGGCTTTTGCACTCTCTCTCAAGCACACTAGACCTATCTCTCTCTAGCGCACTTGTGAGGAGGCTATATCTCAACAAGACTAGCAGAAGTGCATTCAATGGATTCTATAGCATTTGAAAGGAATCCAAATATCTTTCCTGTGGGTTTCCAGGCCTTCTCCAATAACAGAAAAAATTGAAGGAAGCAACTTTGGTTGTGTAAGCCAGCCCCAACCTTTTTCTCAATCAGACAATCTATTCCAGCACCAATGAAGAACCAGCATATAAGGAGACACATAAGTACTAACTACTCAACCCTGAAATGTAATTAAACCTTAATATGGGTTATTTTGCATGGGCTAAAATTTCAGAGTTATCAAGATAAATTAGTTTTACAAATTAAGTTAAAATATAATATATATGCAGAAGTATTTACAATTTCTAAAAGTACTGGGCAAAGTAATTTTGGCAATAGTACGAAAAAATTATTAAGTTTAGTCAACCTGAATAAAATTTCTAGAATCACAGACAAATTTCTGTACAAACTTTGGCAATTATTATATTTTAGATTCATTTGCCAGTGCAAAGTGACCCTAAGCATTCCACATTAAGTATCGTAACACAAAATATCGGTATTTGTCTCCTCAACATTAGCATTTACAACATAAGTATGACTTGACTGAATCCCTGGGCCAACATCCATTGTCAATATAAATAACACAGATATTTGATAATGTTGGCCAAAGGGTGGAAGAGTAGAAAACAAGGCATGTTGTTCATGAAATTCTTACCAAATTTCTAATTCCAGTTTCCTTAAATTTTTCAGTATGAACTATAGATTCTCCCTATGCTTACTTATCACCAACAAACCTAAAGTACATTGAGAGACGCTTTTCAATGACAAAAGGAACAGAAAACACAAGACCTCAGTCTTGCAAGTGCTAGAAAACAATCAACTAAATTTAACTTTTCCCACTTCTTTTTCCTGTTGACATAGGAGACCAAAGAAACACTCACAAAGAATAACCCAAATTTATTACAATACAAAAAAGATAATGGCAAGCATAGTAAGAAGCTAAGGAAAAAAGGGATGAAAGTGAAGCAGCAAGCAAGACATAAAGGAGAAAAGTTCTTCAGCATTTTAAATTGTTTGCAAAATAATTGTCTTCTACTCACCAAAATATTGTAGTGGTCAGTCATCATTGCTATGAGCCCAGCCGCAGAGGCAGTTCCATCAGGAAGAGACAAGTAAGCCTGTAAATAAGCAAAACAAAAATGGGTTTTTGCTTTGTTTAGACACAGAAACTAGGCTGTCAATATAGCTAAGATAAATACAGGCTGCAGCATATGCAACAAAGAAAGTAGTTATTGACAGGACTATTTTAGTTTGTAGAATATTATAATGACTTAAGAAAATGAAAAAGTACATCAGTTCATGAATGTACCAGGCTTCCATTTGAAATATAGAAATGTGCAGTTGTTTAAATAGTTATTTATACCTTCCATAGAAAAGACAATGTTTGAGGAGCAAAACAACAAGTTCCATCTTAGTATTAAACGTCTCTTTTATATTATGTGAACTTTAAGTTAGTACTCATTAACATGATAATAATGTAAGAGGGGTGATTAACATGAGAGAGTAGTACTTCTGTGTTGGGTAGCCTACCTCAGGCTCCTGAAGATGTGATAGTTGCAGAATTTATACATTGTGAGTTGTCACATTTATTGTTTTCTCCAAACATGTGATTTAGTATCAGAGCAAGATATTGATCCAAGATTCTGTGAATCAAAAGTTTCAAGAAAAATCAAAGAATCCTGAATGATTGATGTGAGAAAAAGTCAAAGGATCATGAAACAAAGGCAAGTTCAAATTTAGTTTAAAAATATTAATAGAGGGGTAACTATAAATAGAATATTTTATATATCTAAAGTTTTGAATTATTACAAAGAAAATAAGCTGTCAGAAAGGACAGACAACATAGACCCAGCACCCATAACAGGCCAGGACGACGGCAAGTAGACAGCTGCTCGACAGCAAGGGAAAGTGCATGATCTGCTCCTAATAGCAAACCATGAAAAACAATACATAGAAATTGATGCTAACACACAGACAGACAGAACCCTGGGCAGCTTCATGAGCAGAAAAATATTATCAGAAATAAAAGCACTATTTTCATACAGCCTTGCTCAGAACAGCAGCGAAATCTATGGTTAGAGATGACTTATGAAAATGTGCAGATAGCCTCGAGAATTTTTTGGCTGAACATGGGTAAATGCAAGAGCTCCTGTGAAGATGTTCTTCTATTCAGGTATTTCCTTCAGACATCAATGTGACAGCCATTGTGCAGCCAGAAGGACACACGGATGGAGAGGAGAAAAGTAATGGATAGGACATCAATGGAGAATTTTTCTGCCAAAATCTGTCAGGAGCAGGAAGCGAAGAAGGTTGCATTGCAGAACATGGGTTAAGAAATGGGCATCTACAGAACAGAATTATACCCTGTTGGGGCAGAAACTCCAGACAAAAATCACACAGATTAGAATTGGTTGAAATTATATCAAAGGTTGAAATTTAGTCATGTGAAAGGACTGTCCTGCTGAATTAATTTGGTCAAAAAATCCAGGTGGAGGTCGGTATACTCCCAAATTAGGGTATAAATCCATGTGTATACTTCCTAGGGAGATCAGACAGGGTATATTGTCCCTTCTTGAGCCAATGTCCATCAATGATCTCATATATTGTCCCTTCTTAAGCCAATGTCCATTGATGGTCTCGTATATTTGTCCCTTCTTGAGCCAATGTCTATCAATGTTCTACATAGTGTCCCTCTTGAGCCAAGATGCATGTAATGGGCGAACTATGTCATTAGAAATGCCAAATGAAGGATGTTTCTACTAGCAGCCCTGTTCCTAAACTGAAAATGACCAAAAATCAACATAGGAACATTTCCAAAAGTTTACAGGCTGTTTCTCAATAGTTTCAGCCCTTCTTCCCCTTTTTTCCTTCATTTATACCTCCCATGCAACCCACAAAAATGAAAACAATCAAAAAGAAAAAAAGGGGTAAAGGTGTTAGAAAACTCCAATTATGCAAATGCACAAGATCAGCCCAATGGGTAAGCTCAATCAGATCGAACGAACTGTTTCAAGGAAAAGTTTGTCATGGGATCTCCAGTTCTAGTCCGATTGATTGTCAACTTCAACTAAGTCTCATTGGGTTACCATATGTTATTGTGGCTAGCGATTGAGCTGCCCTCCATTTCAATATTATGTAGAAGAAGGGGCCTGCAAGATTTTCCTTCAGAAAGAAATCAACTGCACAACATAAAACTAAATGAACAAGACAAATCACAGAAACGAACACATAAAACAAGTTTATAATGGAAAACCCTAACGGGAAAAACTATTGTCAAATCTTCTCTCTTCTTTTGTATTGCTTCAAAAATGCTTGCAATGCGCTCTTCTCTTTACAACAATAGTTTCATGATCATTAAGCTTTTCCAACCCCTTTTATAGACTATTTGCTTAAGTGTGAGTCGTTGATCTAATCTCAACATTCGATTACATATGAGTCGTTGATCTAGCCTAAACATCTAACTTAGGCTTTAAGCTCCTTTAACAGTAATAATCCAATAAAAACAAACTAAATGAGCTCCAAACAAAATTTCAAACCAAAAATCATTTTCTTCTATAAGCATTGCAGTTTCTGTAGGGCGACAAGAGGGCTTTTTTGTGTGTGCAAGTGCTTGGATAGAGGTTGTTTTTGTATGTGGTATGCGACAAGAAGGAAAACTTGGGAAAGACAAGATTTTCGTGAGCAACTTATTTACAACATATTTTTTCTCTTTCTTTAAAGCTTCTTCCGTAAATATTCCTTTTTCTTCCTCATCAATGGCTTCTTCTCATTGCCAACCTCAAGAAATTTCAAGTTGCCCAAAAGTGGCTCAAAGAGAGGACTATCCTCTTTGTATATGCATTACTAAGTTGTAAAGCTTTCCTACCAGAGGGCCCTAAGAATTTAAGTGTGGCATGTGTGGGAAGCCTATCAAGGCTCCCTCACTCAACTAAGAGTTCATATTTTACATGAGCTTGGACATGGGATTGAGGGCTATAACCTAAAACAAAACAGAAGAGTTGATTATATATAAGAGAGACCAACACCAAGCTCACATTGCCAACAGAAGCAAGACTGGAAGAAGAAGTGGTGTTCCAATGCCCCCACCTTTAAACATTGTAGACCAAGCATTGTCTAGCAGGTATGGAAGACACACAAGATCAGCACTTGGGAAAAAATGTTTGGTATTGCTGTAAAAGAATAAATAGACAACATAGTGGCCAAATGCATATATGCACATTGCATCTCGTTCAGTGTGCTTTGTTGACGTTTGGTTGCACCATACCATTAACAACACACTAAAGGTTATCAAAACCAATTTTGAGAAGGTGAGAAACACTTGGTGCAAAAGTATTTAGATCCCAACCAGGTGTCTCAAAAGAGATCCAGATTCAGTATTCTATAGGATGGGTCAACAAAGATCACATGCAAGCCACTTGCAAACATTATTGCTTCATCATGTAAGGATACATGTTTATTTGAGCAAAGGGTTGTTATTTGCAAGAGAAAAGCATTGATTTCATTTCCCAAGTTGTCATTAGTGTAGTAGATAACATTGGGCCTTCTAATGTGGTTCAATTCATAATTAATAATGCCACAGGTTGTATAGTAGGAGGGTTGTTTGAGGATAATAGATATCCTAACATCTCTCGAACTCCTAGCATAGTCCAATCCTTGATTGACGTTAGAGAATTTAACCATGACACTCCATGGGTATGAAGCTTCTAGGGAAATGCAACAAATTAGTGAACTCCCACAAACCACTACATATCTCGTGACATTTTCAAAGAATTTTATAGGTTAGAGCTATTGAAACTAGCTAAGGCCCGCATCGTGCTTCTAATTTTATCATGATGAAGCATCTTGTAGAGATGAAGCAAGCATCGTTGGCCATAATTGTTAGGGAAGTGTGGTCTCGCAAATTTATTGAAAGAAGGCAATGATGGTTCAAAGGTAGGTTATAAATGAACATTGGTGGAGCAAAATTAAATTTATTATCATCTTCATATACCCTTTGGTTTCCTTGATCCAGAAACCAAACATTGATTTCCCTTGTTTAGGAGAGGTCTATGAAGCCATGGACACTAGGATTGAAAACACAATCCATATCCCAACTAAGGAGAAAGAAAGAAAAAAACCTGTTGAAAGAGACATTAATGATCATGTGAGGGCAATACCTATGGACATGTGGGATTCAACACCCCTTTGCATATTTCAGTATATGCATTGAACCCACAATATCATGATGAAGAATTGACTTGCATCAGCAATGGGAAAAGAAAAGCCCCACCATGGGTCCACGGTCAATTTTCAGAGTTTGCTTCTGAATTTCTTGCAGATATAATAGCCCTTAATAAACGGAGAATTTGGAACCTATATGGTGGAGGATTTGTCAAGCAGCAGGTGCACAGGATTTGCAGATCCTGGCCATTTATGTTCTTTCAGAAGTAGATAGTTTCTTAGCTGCAGAGAGAAATTGGAGTACCTATAGCATATCCACTCAATAAAGTGGAACTGGTTGGATTCGAAGAAGGCTAAAGATCTTGTCCAAATGCATTCCAATCTTCATCTTCTATTCCTAAAGAAAGTTGAGAACCATTCAGGGCCTGTAAATATATCAGATTGTGCAACCTAGGGATCCTGAATTGGAGATTTCTTTGGTCATCCTGATTAGCATGAAGATTTAGCTTCAACTGGGCGGTCTTTTTCGGCTCCAGCATCATAAGCAACTCACTCCCAAACAAATGAAAACACTAAATATCAAACCTATGATGTCCATCTTGAAAATCTTGACATTTGACCCTTGGGGACATTTTCTTTTTGTAGTTTGATTGTATTGCCTACTCTATAAAGGCTTATGTTGTTTATGTATTTCCTAAAATCTAATAAATAAAGGAAATTTCAGTTGTGCAGTGGATCATGAATTGTGTGATTAGTGAATACATGATGTTTATGTTTTCCTATGAAATTCCGTGTAACCATTTTCCTTTTTATGGATTTCTAATTTTATACACACGGACCTGACATTTCCATGTTCCCTAAGACTGGTTTCAAAAACCTTACCAATTTCCATGTTCCATGTAACTTAGTTTCTAACTACACAAAGATAAAGGTAGTGTAACCATTACATATATGGCTATGACTTTTCAATTTCTCTTTACATACAATTCTTTCTCATTATTCATTAATCAGGTACACAACAATCCCGCTAGAAAAGCATAATGCCAAGAGCGTAATTTAGGCATGGTGCTCTTGTTCAAATATTTTGCAAGAAAGACTTTTTAAAAGTCTTGTATGAATTTGTGTTTTTTTACTACAAACAATTTTTCTCTCGTTTAAGATTTCAGTTTGGGACAGAAGGGACATGATTTATCAGAAATGAATGATTCCTTTTATGTTCCTAGAGAGTCTGAAAGTACAATAGCCTGGCAATCAAGGTGAGGGTGGGGGTGGTGGGTGAAGGTGTACATTTGTCATAAAAGCAAATGCACACCTTCTCCTGCCCCACAGCCCCACTATATTATTATGCAAAAAAAATCCTAAATTAAATTAGCATTTCTTTACAATATACTCGATCACATTTCCCTCCACTGAATGCTAAAAGCAATACAAACAGCAACTCCATAAGAGCAGTACAATCATTATCTTAGATTGTCCAAGTTCAAGTATAAACATTGGAATTACCTTATTCATACTGTAAAGAGCCTCCACCATCTCTATTGTCCTGTTACGGATCATGGCAGACACCTAAACGAAAAAAACAAAAGAAAATTTAACTTAGTATTGAAGGCAACCTTTCTCATTGCTAGAAACCAAACAGTCCTATATTTCAGTTAGTTTAGTTAATGCATCTTTTGTTTTCTATAATTTTCTGAAAACAAAGAGTAAAAGACAGTGGAGAAGATCATTACCTTCTTGCATCATAAAAGTGATTAACCTAAAGGCATGAATGAACACAAATAAACAAAAATCCAAACCACTTGGAACTTTATTAGGTGACTATTGAATTAATAAAGTCACTTTAACTTATTAAAAAGGTAAAATGGTCGCAAAAGGCTCAACGAGAGAATAAAAGAAGAATGAGGGGCGCCCTCTCTCATTATGCATATGTTATTTTCTAAAAACAAATTGAGAGAGCTCTTGTGGCTTCGGCTCTTTGGGACGGAAACCCTAGGGCCTAGACAGATTGGAAGATTGGTTTCGGTGGTGAAACTATCCACCCTAGTTGGTCATTGAGAGGAGATCATCCAGATCTTCCTATGGTGCGTCATTTGGGACGGAGTTCTTTACTGTGGCTGAGATTTTCTCTTTCAATGGTTGAGTTATTGCTTGAGGCTGAGATCTTCATTTGGCGGCTGGGTCTCATTTCTCTTTTGGGGCGAGTTTATTAATGTGGGGGCGAGTTGAGTTTGAAGAGGCCGAGTTATCCATTAAGGAGGGGCGAAATATTTGTGGCTGCATTATTTGCTGAAAGGGCCAATTTATCTGCTGTTTGGGGGTCGATATTCATGGTGAGGGCTGAGATAAGAGCGCTGGCTGATTCTTCCCTGTAGCAGAGGGCAATTTAGATGAAGGAGTGCTGAGTTTCTAATGTGGAAGGGCGACTTTCCGTAGCTGATATCAGTGCTGTTAAAGGCAAGTTGGGTGCTGTTGGAGAAGTTGAATCTGGGCAGCTGCTATCTACATGCTTGCTGCTAACTTCTGGGCTGCTATATCCTCCTTTTCTTCTCGCCGATTTCCTCATCTACAGGCCTGTATCCTTTGAAGAGAGCTGCTGCACACATATCTCCACCTACAGGCTCATCTTCTCAGATATTAAAGGGCGTCCCCAGAGATATATATACCAGGTTTCTTATTTGGAGTTATGGTACTGTTGTTTTGGGTTTTTTCCTATATATATTGCTGCTGTAATAAATATATATAATTTGCAATAAAATCTGAATGTTGATATCAGTGTCCATTGGTAGTTATCAGCATAGATTTGGATGACACATAAAAACTGTTGATTGTATGCACATTGCAAACTGTTCAACAAAGAAATAAAAGAGATCCACACAGTAAACTGAGAAATTTTCAAAAAATTTAGTGGGTATACTAAATTTCCATTATTTTCATCCATGAATATGTGCAACCTGTTTTCCTGCATGGTATTAAAGTAATAATGATTCTAATGCCTATGATACAAAAAGAAAGGATGATGAAGGTTGATCCAGAATTATAAGAAGCTTTGCAGGGTGGAATATTGGACAAACAAAGGTATAGAATGTACTTGGATGTTAAAAAATAAAAAGGGCAGTTTTTGAGACTACAATATTTAAAATTTAGAAATGAAAAATTAAAACTGATAACATAGTGAAAAACAAAACAAATTCTTCCGTGAGAAATGTATGGCTCAGTAGAAGAAGCTCATCCAGCTGTTCTACTCAACAAGAATATTTTTCCACGGTCACTTTTGTAAGAGAACTGGCAGTAACAGCAGCTATATTCAGAGGAAGCAAAGGACTATAAGGAACTTTCGACACACACAGCAATAACAGACGTACAGACAATGGAGATGTGCATACTAGATAAAACACTCATAAGCCAAACCCAAAACCAGATATTAAAAGCAACAGCTCTTACAGACTAGGAACTGGAAACAGTGCCTGCATTAATTCAAATAGCAAGACCATCTCAAAAGATTAGCAGGAAGAATACGCTCGAACATATGCATTTGTTCAAAGGGAGGCAGAGGAACGAGGATTGTAGAGAGTGCCGAACAATTCACACAGTACCTGAGAAGCCAAAAAATGCACAGATGCCTAGGTAGAACATTTCCTAAACGTAGAGTGTGCCCTAAATGCAGAGCATGAGACATACTAATTCCAACAAACATTTGGAAAAAGAAATGATAGAATTAAAATTGCAGACACAGTAGATCTACAGCCAACAGCCAACAGGAGCAACAAAAGGAGAAATGATCAAATCTTGTGAAAAGACATAAACAATTTTTTCATAGCAGAACTCCACGAAAGTGGAAAACATTTATGCCCTAGCATGAAAACTTCTTAGATGGAACAAAGTTAATTATGAAGATCAGAGTAGAAGAGTGGGCAATTTTTTGCAAATCGTTAGTCCAGAAAAAGTTTAGTGAATGCATTTCAGTTAAGAAAAATGTTAGTATTGCATATATTGGTCACAAATTATAGAATGAAATCATCAGTTTGTGAACCAGACAAACTTTATCCATCTAGCACATAACCACACCAAAATTTATGTGTTCCAGAGGACATGTTTTTCATCTAAAGAATAGATGCTCAACATCTAGCAAAAAATTATTTAGAACAGAAGAAAAAGTAATTCTATAGAGCTTTTACCCCATTGAAACAAAGAAAGAAGTATTTATATCATTGGTTGGTTGCCTATTGGAGAAGTCTCCAAGCAGAGGCTGCTCAATATGGATGGTTGTCTAGGTGATTTCGATTTTCTACCTTTAACATCAAAATGAGGGAAATAACATCCTGATAGAACATCAATAACGAATTTTTGTGAAGATACAAATGTTGTTGAATTGAAGATATGCCACATAGCCAGGTGATTTTTCTATAGCACTGTGGCTGGTTACCCAAATGATTTAGTGGATGGGAGCCAACCAACATGATGTCTTTGCATCAACATTTTTTGTAAAATTCTTGAATTGTAAAATTTTGAACTTTTGTATTTGGGGCAGTGAACGTGTTATTTCATGTTGGGGGGATGTTAGAGTGGTAACACTATTAAGTGTTATTGTTAGAGTAATTTAGTTCATAATAGTCATTTAGACTATAGACTTAGGCATATTAATGATGTCACTTGTTGACTTAGTCTAACTCATGATTTCATCTTATATTTATAACTTAAAATACATTTCAGTCATTTTAAGGTTTATGCATCTAGGGTTTATCTCATACCTTCACTATAAAAGGACAATGCTCTTTCCATTTTATTATCCAAGAAATATTTATCTTGTGTCTCTCATCAGCCACCCCCTCTAGGAGATCAACTAATATCATCAAGACCAATTCAGCGGTGCCAAACCGTGCATCAGTCCATACATCCTCAAAGAGTTAGAGGGATCAGCTCCAAACGGATCCAAAGCAGGGCGCCCCCTGTCCATCAGACTACCTCCTAGATTCAGAGGAGCAGCTAGAGACCTATCCAAAGTTTCTTTCTTTCGACCTTGGATGCTAGGAGTATCCTCCGCTCCTCCATGCCCCCCAGGACCATGCAATCAGATCCCCCAATGGTTCCTGAGGCTCCAACAGTGAACCAACACCCAGTTCACCCCCCTCGCCCTCGACCATCAAACCTAGGAAACCTTGACATCATTGGCCTCATCATCAAACCGCTCTGAGTTGTCCACTTCATCTTGGACATACTCACTTGTACTTTGAATCATCGTACCTTCTGTCACAGTTATATACATGTGTTTTGAGGCTATATTACTATAGGTTTCTTTCTTCGTGTTATTTTCGGCATTATCTAAGAGCTGTGCTTGCACTCCCACATTGTATTCATACTTGTTGTTTTCTTCAGTCCCATTGACCTGCTTTTGTGGTCATTTGTTGGACATTAATAAAATTACATTACATTACTTATGTTCTCGGTTTCTTTATGCGTTCAATTTTTTCTAATATGGTATCAGAGCCATAGTGAGGGGAAGTCGAAGACAAAACAGGTGAAAGCCTAGGGGCTACACAAATCAATGACAGACAAAGGAACTAATTTTTGATACACACCAAAAGTATTAAAAAAATTAT
The DNA here is from genome assembly GCA_009831015.1 of Picea engelmannii. NCBI lineage: Eukaryota > Viridiplantae > Streptophyta > Pinopsida > Pinales > Pinaceae > Picea > Picea engelmannii. The sequence goes on along the minus strand of ML776861.1, from coordinate 1,542,113 downwards.
TTATATATTCATAAACTTTTAATTATAAAAAAAATATACTCAAAGACGAAAGTGAATGTGCGAGCGTGAAAGGAGAAAGTTTGGTCCTGTGAGGAGCAAGGTTCACATGAGTCACCGAATTTGTGTGAAAACTTGGGCATGGGTCTAGATGTAGCAGCAAAAAATTTGTAGGGATTCTCCTAGAGACAATTTCAAATTCTACTTACCCCAAAGCGATAGAACACTAATTAAATAGCTTTGGAGAACAAAGAGTGTAGTGACAGAAAAAGATGGATAAGAGGAACAACATTGAACTCCGTAGTGGCTACCTTAAGGTGCTCTAACTGTATCGTATATATGGCTTGTTGATTCATATAGCTCCGAGACAAACCAATCGAATGAGTTGTTTTAGTGGTTGATGACCGAGCATGACCAAGGGAAGGAAACAGTGGACTGCATTCCTCTGCTGCAGCTTTAAATTTGAACTATTGAATAAACTATTGGTCGAACCCATGACTTACAGTTGAGCTGCAAGTGCGAGTGAGCACATGGACTGAAATTTCGTATGAAATGGCGGGCAAAACCTTTTTTTGTATTTAAAAAAAAACCCAAAATCGCAGGATCCGTAGATGAAATATGGGATGCATTTTACATTAGAGGGATCCATTTCCATTAGCACAGGAAACATTTACGAAACAAATCCTAGGCAGATCTAGGCTCGGATCCGATCCCTTGAGGTTGACGGATCCGGTAACACGGTTATTAATTATATATATATATATATATATATATATATATATATATATATATATATATATATATATATAACTTATATAACTTAATTATAACTTATATATTATAATTAACTATTAATTTATATAAGTTATGTATTATATACTATTTGCATATTAGGTATCCTCCAAGAGTAGGTACCAATAACAGAGACGAGTTTATTGCTTTATGGACACTGTTGGAAACTGATAGAAAAAAGGACATCAAGAAGCTGCAGGTCATGGGAGAGTCGAAGCTGGTAATTGATTGGGCTCACCACAAGGTCACAGCGCACGATGTCAGGCTTGCACCTTTGATGAGAGACATTAAACTGGCTTTTCAATCCTTTGAATGACTTTCCTTCAGCCATATCCTTCGTGAACTGAATGGGAAAGCTGACGAGCTTTCTAGAGAAGCCCTGTCTCTCCCTATAGGGGCTTTGGGCTATTACGAATTCATTGAAGGGGAGGAAGTAGAAGCCATGGAATTTCATCTTTGAAAACTTTTTTATGATGTACAGACTGATAATGGAATAATAATAATGGACCGCTTAAATAGAATGATAGTGATAAGTCTTTTTTGTATAAAAGTAGATGGTTGTAAGAAGCTTTTTGATGGTCTGGATGTAAAAGAACTCTCTGAAAAGGACTGGTACATGTATATTCATCTCTCTTGAATATAAAAGCTTTTTTTCTTTGGAAAAAAAAAGTTATGCATTATATATTATAACTAAGTTATATAAATTATATATTGTATATTATTAATTAAGTTATAAAAGTTATGTTTTATATATACAAAGTATTGTTAATTATAAGTATTATAAATATAAGTTATATTTAAAAATTTGCATATATTTTTTTAATTTTTATGTAAATTTTATTTTTAAAAATTATAAAAATATATTTAATTGTTTGTACTTGTCGTTTCCCTGCCGTATCCAGATCCTGGCTTTTCAAAAAACTGGTGGATCCAGAACCGGATCTGAATCCTGGTAACTTAGAACATTTCTCTCTTTTTCAAAAGAATAAACCAGGCTTAAAAACCTAAAACAAGATATATGTAAAACCATAATACAAAATACCAAACACACAAAGAAACCAAGAATACAAAAGGACTTAGAAGAGAGATATTTTTTGAATTATAAAATGGAGAGGGCACATGTCATTTTATTGTAAAGGAATAACATAAACCCTAAAATGACTTTAACATACCTTATGTCATTAACAACACTAAAGGATGAAATAGACAAAGTCAACAAGTGACTTTATTAATATGCCTAAATCTATAGTCTAAATGACCATTATGAACAAAATAACCCTAACAGTTACTAGAGACATTAGTACTTCACTTTACATGTTATTATGTGACCAATGTAATATTAAATATGTATGTTAAATCTTAAGTGCTTTGACGACCTTCCCAACTAGGGTTATAAGTTATGTATGATGAATTTTGGAGTGTGTGACAGATGTACAAATGCAACTTCAAATACTTTTATTTCTCTCCAACATTTTCATTCATGAATGTGTGCACTGTATTTTCCTACAGTCCAGTGAAGTTTTCTCTTGTTATCCAAAGAACTGAACTCAAGTCTGCAACATTCAATGTAAAGTTCCCAAGTGCAAAAAAGTTCTAAACTCTCTAGACAATGGAAAATTCAATCATGTCACCTTACCCTTGCACACCTCACCTCTTGACCTTAAAGGACTGAAAAATAATTACTGTCAAGTAAAAAACAGTATAGTTTGTCCCCAAAAAACAGTATGGTATAACTATAGACTATAGTTTATCCCCAAAAACAGTATAATTTGTCCCATCCATGTAAGATAAATCTAAGAAAAAGTATCAATTGTATACATATAATAAAGAGCAATCTTAAAATATATAAAAATCTTACCTTCTTCCAGTCCTTTCCATACTTCCGATAAGCTTCATAGAAATTCTGTAAGTCCTCCTTGCTCCACTGTGGACCCAGCATATCAGACAACTTGCGCTTCTGCAAAAAAATTAATTCAACAAATGTCAAAAGGTTAGTAAATTATGTATTTTAATCGTTAAAACTGTGAAATATTACTATATAGTATAAAAGTATTATTCCAAAACAATGCATCTGAATCCCCATGCCTTGTAAATGTCCTTCAATGAACAATATAATGTATGCATATTTAGCATATGGAGTTTAAATAACAGTAATTAAAATGACTGGGGGAAGAAAGAGTGGAATATACCGAATTCATCTCTGTTAAGCCTGCAAAATCAAGGATAGTACCAATGGTATATAGCGAGTCAAACAACAAGCTTTTCTACAAATATCCTAAGCACTATTATGATTTAACAAACAATAAAAATGACCAAAAGGTGGGGGGACTGGGGACGAGGGCTAAACTAAAGGAAAGGCACCAATAACGAATTAAAAACAATCAATAGGTACCTTTGATGGAACAGACCATTACTTTAACCATTTTAACTAGAAAGCGTTGCTTTCTTCCTGCTGTCATGGCTTTCTGCAGAGAAGAAAGATACTATGTTAAAACAGATGTTGCGAAGTTGCAAGATCATTCCCCATTGATCTTCTTCTTCTTATCTATTAAAGGTCCCTTTCAGCTCTGTGACGTAGTTGAGAAAGCTCAGGCTGTTGTGATTTTGAGTTCTGCCCCACTGAAGAGGGTGTGGAATTATTGGCAGAGGTTGTTTCTGGTTTTCTTGCTTGGCAATTTGAGGGACCCCAAGATGCCTGTGATTTGGCGTCATAGCTGATTCAGACATTCCCATCCCCCAGTGGTCCAATTGACTTTTCGCCTAGGTTTGTTGGCATAATATTGGCAGGGAAAGGTCTCTTATTTTGGAAGGATTTGTGGAATTATGATCACCAACAGCGGCACACCTGATGTGCATTTTAACCAGGCCCAAAAGCTCACTGATTCAGACAAAATTCTTTTAGAGAGCATTTGTCGCATGATTTCCAAAGATTGTCCTTTTAAAATGAAGTTCCATGGGTCAGGTCCATTCTGGAGGGACTGGACATGGTGGAATGCAAAGCCCATTTACATCTCTATGTCACCAAAGATCTCTATGATATGGTAAGGCACAAATTTGACATTGTCCCTCACTTGAACAAAAGGTGGGGCGTGAAGAATAGTATAGTGAATTGATTGAGGAGGAGCCAATCCATATAGAAACCACAGAATTATTTTAAAGACAAAGCTTGCAGGTGGCTTCTTCATCAAGGACTGGCTATCAAGAGCAGGCCTCATAAAGTTCATGTGACAAACATCGCTTGTGTTTTATGTGACAAGGACGAAACGGTTGAACACATCTTTTGGAGAAGTCGATCGGCCAAAACGTTTTGGGCATGATTTCAGGCTGAATGTCACTTACTAGATCTGATTTCTGTTATTAGTGCAATCTTCGTATCTTAGCTTAGATCAGTACTTTATTTTATTTCCTGCATCTTTCTTTCTATTGGAGTCGCTTTTGTGCTCTTGCTTTGTATCGATACTTTTGTACTCAATAGTCCCATTGACCTACTTTTGTGGTCATTCGTTGGACATAAATAAAATTAACTTATCTTATCTTATCCACTGCCTCACTTTCATGGAAAGGTGCCTCTCATGGGAGACACTTGGATGATTAGGGACAACCATAAATCTGGCACACAACCCGGCAAATTGCAATTGGCTTTCTATGGAAACATCAATGTAAGTCAATTTTCAAGAGTACTCCTCCCCTTCTAGCCTACGGGATTGAGAAGCAAAAGTTGCCCTTCCTTGTGAGAGTCAAACACAATGTTTTCCGTCAAGATGTTGAGTCCCCTCCTGTTGGTGCACAGGCTTGTACACTTGCCTTTTTTATCTTTCTAGGTGGAATTTTCCTAATACCGCTATTGTTCATGTAATATAATTCTCCTAGTTCCATGATGTTGAGATTCACAAGTGATAGCAAGAGAAACAAATGAGACCAAGAACAAACCCAATTTTTGCAATAATAACCAAGGAGAGAGAGAGAGAGAGAGAGAGAGAATGCCAAAAAGTGAAAAATTAGACAAACACAAGAAAGTCCCATACTTATGGTGCTCATAGCTTAATCACTTTTTTTAACCATGGGAATATGTAACTCATTGAAGTGATCTAGGCTAGGCCCGAGATCAAATCTATCGGTTGCCACTATAACCCAAGAGTATATCCAACAGCACGCAAGGTAGATATACCAATAACTTGTGACTTAGCAAGGGCCTAGGTGTCCCAAGGCACACAAGAGTGAACCTCTATCCTGGGGGCATCTACCCTTCTAGCCTTATCACAATGGGCCAACATGTCATTTTGCGAGAATTGAACCCGAGTGGGGAGGAGAACAAACAATCCTCCCAACCACCCGAGCTTAATCACTTTATCAATGAATGAATCAATCAATCAATTGACAAAATAATACAAAGGAGAGCCGGTGTATATATACAAAATCCAAGAGCTGGGGCTCTTTCCCCAAGAGGGGTTATGGGTCTACGTGTACAAGTTTGGTCTTTGTCATAATTACAAATGTAATAATGATACAATATGAGTTAGTTGTGGCCAAAATGGATGATTGCACCCGTAATTTCAACATCTCTCCTTAATCTAAATAGGGGGCAACGAAGACAAGACATTACATCACAAGAGCACATCCCCCCTTAATGTTGAACAAGGACTACATAGAGAGAAGCAATTGCATATCATTGCCCTTGATCTGGATATTGCTCCCTCATGTATCCAACAAGATCTTTTGCAACAAAGATCATGCTTCGAAGTGATAAAGGAGGACAAAGCTTCAGCTCAACATGCGTATCAACAATGAAGAGCTCATGGTGGAGAAGGCTCTAGATGACACTTCGATGGACCGACAATAAAATCAACAACATCTACAAGTCTGGATATGGCCCACATGGGCATAGGGCTTAACCTCGTCGAAGAAGCTAGATCAGATAGATCGGTCAAGAAGTCGTCATCGACATCACTAAACTACTCATCAACTAGAAGAGTGCTAGAAGGAGCATCTTGTATAGAAGAAAAGAGTTTTGCCTAAGTAGTACCAGACAATGTTTTAAAAACCGAAACCGGTACCAGAACCGGTCGAGGGTCCAACCTGAACCGGAACCAGAACCGGTAATGAACCGGTTTCAATGAACCGGTTTTTTAAAAAATACATAAAATATTTCAATTTTAACCAAAAAAAATATATTTTTAAGATTTTAAATCATGTTTCCAAAGCATTAGAGACAATTAGAGACAACATATCCAAAGTATGCTCATGAATATATCAAAACGACACCAAGTGCAATACATATCTAGAGATCGGAACATAAATACATAATCAATGAGGCTCTAAATGGCCTCTACAACATCAAATAACATACTAAGTTAGAGTCACTGATACTATATGTGAGAATGCCAATGAAAAATACAAAATAGCCATAGGGTAGATACTAGAACCGTAGATGGAAGAATCTCATCGCTCATGGGTCGTGATTGTCAGTAGTCCTCCATGTCATAATCATCAAGATTGGCATCACTACCACTGCTCTCTCCTCCTCCTCCTCCTCCTCCTCCCCTATATCCAATGCAATATGTACATTTGTTGATGTGGACTCTGGAGGATGCCCCTCAAGAGGATCAYCATCATCAAAAGTGACCGGCTCTAGCTTGTATATAAGATGAAGGTTGGTGTGCACATACACTACTAAGTCACAGGACATGACAACAAACTACAGAGAGAAGGGTTCAATAGAAGAGTTTATACTTGAGTGAAGGGTACATTTTTACTGGGGTCATGACAAAAGAGTTCAACAATCAATGTCAGCAACATCCAGGTACATAAAGGGCTTGGTTCTCTTGATTAAATGTTAGTTCCATACCTTCATACATGATAGAATCCAGTGGAAACATTGCAATCTTGAAATCCTGAAAACTGTTAAGTCTGTTGAATTTTGAATGGGACCTAAAATTCTACTTTCTCCATATGAAGTCCAATGAGGTTGGAACCACTCTCAAACATCCTGAAACAATTAATGGTAATGTTAAAAATTTAAGTAAAAGGATGAAAATGAAAGATAAAGGAGAATGTCACTTTTACTTAATTACTAGGGTGGGTGAAATGGAGGGGGTGGGGACCTCTTTAAATAGCATTAATAGGGCAAAATAACCCTCAGTTGCACACCAAAACACCTTACAACTCCAACTTGCATGAGAAAACATGAGCCAAGTACTTCTCTGTTACTTAGGTTTTAGGTTTTCGGGGGTTTTAGGGGGTTTTAGGTTTCTAGGACCAAACCGGCCGGTTTGGTCATAAACCGGCCGACCGGTTCAGTTTATTGACCGGTTTGAACCGATCGACCATCAAACCGGTCAAACCGGCCGGTTTCGGTTCCGATTCAACGGTTTTTAAAACACTGGTACCAAATAAGATAACTTTATTGATATCCAACAAAAGACTACAAAAGTGGGTCAACGGGTCTAAAAAAGTACATTCAATGTCGATACAAAGTGGGACTACAAAGGAATCTCTAAAACAATGTTAAAAGCGTAAACATAATTAGGTCTAATATCTAAGAGTCAACAAGAGACTACATTAAATGTCTAGCTTTAGAAAGCTAAAATAGCTAAAAGAGAGAGTATAAGATAAGGTGTTGGTACAATATAAGTGTTATAAACGAATTGGCTCTAAAATCCCAGTATTGAGCAAAAAGCAAAAGAGCATGGATGTCAAGCTCTATTGGAGTTGGCAATCAAGAATGGACTTAGGAAACCAAGAGGCACACTCGTTGTCGAAGTCATAAAGTATTGTGAAAGGGTCCTCATCAACCACATCTATTGGATCAATTACAGTAGGAGTACTTGGGGAAACACCCATAGGAATAAGAGGAGGATCAACATCAAAACGTGAAGGAGAGATATCCACTAAAACATGTTGAGGATCATTAATAGGTGAATCATCTATAAGTAGTGGAAAAGATCATGACAAACCATGAGTAGGAACTTCATCAGAAAAAACATCTTGACATTCAATCTTCTTGTTAGTGGAAGGGTCATAGAGACAATACCCTGGAAAAATTTATTGGAACCAACCTAAGTATAGTGGTAATTTTTCCATTTTGAGAGGTTTAGCTTTCCAACAAATCTCAAAGAGGTGTTGGAGATATTACACACTCACCTATAATTATTTTCCTAAGTTTGATAGTCAAATGTTGAGAACGATTCCTTAGATGAGAATATTCTCTCTAGAGAATATTCCCCTACAAAATAGGGCGTTCCTCTTTAGTTCAAAGTCAGTTACACTCAGTTAGACTAGTGGAATTCACTCATGCATGGAAACCTCGGTTTTATCACCAACAGTTGCATGTGTCTCTCTCACTTCCACACGTGTCTCAGTTAATTGATGATTGCATGGATCTGTTGACTAGGACTAGGTGGCAGTTCACTCCAATGTCTGTCAGTGAATGTCTAGATCTCTCTAGATCACTACTATGGCGCATTAGGTACTCATGTAGCCTATATCTATTGTAAATTATTCACTCTTTGAGTGTGGAATACAGTTAATGAGTATTCTTCCATTCTTTTCTCTCTTGTTTCTTCTTTCTCAATTTCTCTCTACAAATGTGTGTGCTATTTTCTAGCTAGATCTATTTTGTGTAGGTTCAACACATTTACATGGTATCAAAGTCAACGGACTGCTAAGCAAAAGCTACACCAAATTATTTTTTGCAAGTACTGAAGATTGAAGAACGCAAAAAAGATGGATTATTCGTTGGTAATACTTCTCATGCCTCATAACTATTTGGAGTGGAAGCCAAAAATTTTGCTTTTGGTCGGATGCAAAGGCTTGTACCAAATAACTATGGCAATGGAAGCAGAGCCTGATTCCACCGATGAGAAAAACAAATTTCTCAATAGACAAGATATGGCCATAGGATGTATCGTCTGGTTTATTTCTCCTGAAATTCTCCATCAAGTATATGATGACTCACAAGAATCAACTCCAAATGAATTATGGACCACATTGGAGGTTCTATTTGGGAATAAAGAAGATTGTGAAGATTTCATGCAATAGGTTGAACAAATAGAGCCAAAAGAGAAGCCATTAGAAGATCAAGCCTCTTATTATGAAGAGTCTTCTACAAAAGTATTTGCACAAATTTGTATTCCATTAATTGAAGATGATGTCTACTCCATTTCAGATTTGTTTTATGAATTTCATGTGGAAGATATATGGCATGCATCTCAGGGGTCACATGCAGACACTTTTCCATGTGCAATGCATGCATCTCAGAAGATAAAAAGGGAGTCACGCACATCAGACTCAATTCTGATATTTGCTGAGAAAAATTTGCATAAAAAAATTGGATATTTGAATTTCTCTCAAGAAAATATCCAATTTCAAAAAAAAATCGTCTGAAACAAAGTCCGAGAAGTGAAGTTATGATCATTTTAAAATCAACAAAATTCAACGTTTTTTCGGACACGGCCGCACGGTTTTCAAAGTTTCATCCAAACTTTATTTGGATCTTCTTCATTACAAGAAGAAAAAGTGAATATGTGTGGACATCTCAATGGTGCATCTACTTCATTAGATCCGTCCAGACATCTACATCTTCAACAAAATCTTTAACGAGCACAAACTTGCACAGTTGCGAGGTCTTCTTAGAGTGAAGGACAAGGTTGCTTAGCAATTGTTTTTTGTTCCTTCTCATTTTTTTTATGCATTGTAATTTGAGGGTGGGGGGGGGCGGGTTTTCCCATGAGGTTTTCCCTCTTTCCTCGTTTATTTCAGTGTATCTTTTGTATTTGGGTACCTAGCATGGCCTCGTTGCCGGAACTCATTCTTTATTTTCACCATAGTAATGTTCAGGGGGGGTGTTGGAGTACTTTACACACACCTAGAATTTATTTTTCCTAAGGTTTTCCCTATGTTTATTAGTCATTATCCAGTCTCCTAAAGTTTAGGGAGAATATTCCTCTAGGATAATATTCTTTTCAGTTTTCACTTCAGTTTGATCAGTTGAGTGGAGTCTAGATGCTACATTGGGATTATCACCATGCAGCATTGAGATCATCACCAGCTAATGCGCATTGTCCTTGGAATCATCATCAGACTAGCACATTACTCATGATTCCTTGATCTCCTTCTCACTTCACTCTACTTCAGTCAATTAACTGAAGACTGATATACTAGTTAACTCAAACTAGGTGGCAATTCACTCCTGTAACTGCCTAAGAGAATAGATAGGTGGCAGTTTACTCCCATAACTATTGGTGTGTGTCCAGATCACTCTAGACCACCACTATGGCTCATTAGTTACTCATGTATCCTATATCTATTGTAAATTATTCACTCTTTGAGTGTGGCATACGATTAATGAGAATTCTTCCATTCTTTCTCTCTTGCTTCTTCTTTCACAATTTCTCTATGCAAATGTGTGTGGTATTTTCTAGCTAGATCTATTCTCTAGACACTCACTGACAGACATTGGAGTGAACTGCCACCTAGTCCTAGTTAATGGATCCATGCAATCATCAGCTAACTGATGACACGTGTGGAAGTGAGAGAGACACAAGCAACTGTTGGTGATAAAACCGAGGTTGGCATGCATGAATGACTTCCACTAGTCTAACTGAGTGTAACTGACTCTAAACTGAAGAGGAATGCCCTATTTTGTAGGGGAATATTCTCTAAAGAGAATATTCTCATCTAAGGAATCGTTCTCAACATTAGACTATCAAACTTAGGAAAATAATTATAGGTGAGTGTGTAATATCTCCAACACCCCCTCAGAAGAGCCATTCTGAAGCCGCGTGACTCCGTCCAGGTATCAAGAAGAGCCGATCTGAGGCCGCGCGAATCCGTCCAGGTTTCAAGAAGAGTCGATCCGAGGCCGCAGATCGTTGGAGAGGGCCCGAATGTCCCTCGACTTCACGCTTTGAATGTGATTGTGTGACTAGTGGGATCTTTCTTATCGAGAGTTTTAGGTTGAAGAGTTTGTAGAGTAGGCGTCCAGGCGTTTCTGTGAGGGAGAGTTGGTGAGGGTTTGCTGGGAGAGGCCCTGTGAGCTCCTTTCTTCAAGGGCGAGTTTTATAGGGGAAGTCGTGACAGGCCCTGTGGGCACCTTTCTTCAGCAAGAAGACGAGTCTTGGCAGAGGGAAGGGATAAGTTTGAAAGGTTGACGTTGTCATGGAGGCCCAAGACCCACCTCACGGGCCCTTGCATGCTACGCCCCCGGATGTTGAAGCTGCCTTCTCCTCTCTGCTAGCTTCGCTGCCCAAAAAGAAGAAGTCTGAAGCCACTAAGTTCGTAAAAAAGCTTGACGATGTTCCTGAGGTAAACCTACCTCCCGAGGGACCGATCCAGGCCGCCCTGTCCCTGGCAGATCGGGCCCTGGTGGCTCAGTTCACGAGCCTTTGGCCCTCGCCTAAATCGACAGAAAACTGGGTCGTTAAGAATTGGAATCTGTTGATCAAGAACAAAGTCACCTCTTATTTTCTAGGTAGAGGCTACTTCCTGTTCGAGTTCAATACAAAGGAGGACAAAGACTTGATCTTCAGGAATGGGCCCTATTTCATGGGACCTCAGGGCCTCTATCTCAATAAATGGACCCCTGACTTTGATCCGGCCGTGGATGTCCCAAC
>ML776861.1:1479911-1526783 GCA_009831015.1 Picea engelmannii | reverse complement strand
TGCCACAAAGCAGCCCCCTTAATCAAAGACAGAGTGTATACCGCTCTCAGTAGCCTCCCCATTTTTCAATTCTCTGTTTTTCTTGCACCTTCAGGCATCATCAAAAAAATGGAAGTCTTCATTCGTAAGTTCTTCTGGAAAGGAGGCAATCATAATGACAGGAAAATCCCTTTGGTAAGTTGGGAGAAAATTTGCAAACCTCAGATTGAAGGAGACCTCAATTTCAAAGATCTCAGACTCCAAAACATAGCCATGGGAGCCAAGATCTTCTGGAGGATCATTGGACCACACCCAGGTTGGGCGCAAAGAGCTCTATGGAGGAAGTATTTCAGGGGGAAGAGGAAGAGATGCCTGGACACCTCTCTGCCCTCTACAGGTTTGCATCTGATCAAACTTTGCCACAAAGCAGCCCCCTTAATCAAAGACAGAGTGTATTGGATTCCAGGCAACGACAAAGAAATTAGGATATGGGACCACTGCATCATGATGTCTCCTCCTCTATCATCCCATTGCTCTCTGCAGGCGCTCCGTTTGTGGCTGGAAAACGCAGGCTACATCACTCTCTCGGACATCTAGGAGTGGGCAGGCAGCAATTGGCTACGTTGGAGACTTCCTCCCATTCCGCCAGAGCTGACCCACGCTCGTGATCTCTCCCTGTCCCTGCTAAATGGTAAGGCGCCTCTGCGTGTGGGAAAGAAGGATGCCCGTGGTTGGGGAGTCGCCCCGGGGCTGTACATTGTTGCGCAAGGATTCAAAAGCCTTCAAAATCGCCCTCACGTCCCTCCAGATCCTGCTGTTTGGAAAGGGCTCTGGAATTTCAAATCCATGCCAAAGGTTGACTCGTTTTGTTGGTTGTTATGTCACAGAGCGATTTTAACAGCGGACAGATTGAAGAAGAAAGGATTCCAAGGCCCCTCTCGTTGCCATTTATGCTGTAACAGTGAGGAGGACGCCCAACACATTATTTTAGACTGCAATTTTTCAAGAAAAATCTGGCAAGGGCTACTGAGCTATTGGAAAACTGATTTCAACTTACCCATTTCTATCTCAGATCTATTTGCAAATTGGAGAAACCTCTATCCAGATACGCTCCCAAAGAATGAAAACTTTAAAGTTGCTTGGCTCTCCTTGCCGAAATTTGTTTGCTGGCAAATTTGGCTTGAGCGTAATAGAAGAGTTTTCAGAGATGAAAGCTTAACCTCGCAGTTCACCATCATTAAAATAAAAAGTCTATGGAAAGAAAGTATGGGGGAACATTTGTCGGACTTGAATCTAAGCCAGCAAGATTTAGAATGGGGTGCCTCGTTGGATCTCCGATTCTCTGGCGATACAAGGCAGCAAAAGGACATAAAAGAGTGGCAATTCAGAGGAAAGGAGAATGATCTATCTGATCTGCTCCTCAGGCAATCCAGATGCTCTTTGTTTTTTGATGGGGCGGCGAAAGGCAATCCCGGATTGGCTGGGGCAGGAGGAATTATAAAAAACAAAGAGGGCATAATTGTGTCAAAGTTCGCTTGGGGGTTTGGCCAGTCCACTAGCATGCAAGCTGAGGCCTTGGCTCTTCTGCAAGGTCTCAAACAATCAAAGGCTATTGGTATTACAGATATCAGTATCATTGGAGACTCTCAATCCATTATCAAAGCCTTAGTGGAGCATTCCTCTCCAGCAGATATCAGATTGGCAAGAGTGATTTCAAGAATCAGAATCCTGGTGAAATCTTTCCGGACCGCAACCTTTCTTCATGCTCTGAGGGAAAATAATAAGGATGCTGATTTGGAAGCCAACAGGGCAGTTCCACTTCCCGCAGGCTTCCTCTTGACAGAAAGAAGTGAGGAGTGGGATTCCATACCATAATTTTGATATGTTTTTCCGCATTTTACTGAATCAGTTTGTTTGTCTTTTTAAGATAGGGAAAATAACGGAGATAGACTCGATAGTCCCGAGTAAATTTTGTGGCTTCCCAAATTTTGGGGCCTATGATCCGTTAGTGGAAGAAAGTTTAAGGGCTATGCCCGACCTTATGTAACCGGTGAAAGGCATTTTGACCAAACTCTAATAGAAATCCATACTCGTTCTTGTTAAAAAAAAAAAAAATCTCCAACACCCCCTTGAACACTACTAGGGTGTACATGATGAATGCGTTCCGACAACCAAGGCCATGTTAGATACCCATTGTACAATGCATATAAGAATGAGACACTGAAAAAAAAACGAGGAAAGAGGGAAAACCTCATGCATGGCAACCTCGGTTTTATCACCAACAGTTGCATGTGTCTCTCTCACTTCCACAATGTCTCAGTTAACTGATGATTGCATGGATTCGTTAACTAGGACTAGGTGGCAGCTCACTCCAATGTATGTCAATGAGTGTCTAGATCTCTCTAGATCACTACTATGGCACATTAGTTACTCATGTAGCCTATATCTATTGTAAATTATTCACTCTTAGAGTGTAGAATACGGTTAATGAGAACTCTTCCATTATTTTCTCTCTTGCTTCTTCTTTCTCAATTTCTCTCTGCAAATGTGTGTGGTATTTTCTAGCTAGATCTATTCTATGCAGGTTCAACACATTTACAAGAGGCGACAGAATTATTGTATACGCATCTAGATGGTTGTGCTCCACTCAACTTTTCTACCCTTGATGATCGAGATTTGGGGGGGGTAATGGATATACTATCAAGGAAGGATATCGATCAAAATTAACAGAATTACCAACCCCTCCCAAAGCGATGATCTAGAGAAAAATTTGGGCAAGATATGTTAGATTTCTCCTTAACCCAACACCCGACAATTATTTCCAAATAAATTAACTCTCCTACTCTATTGAGTTTTTAACGAAACATTACAACGAAAGCATAATAAGGAAACCATACACAAAGTACACACGTAATTTCTGGGTAAAATACCCCTGGAAAAAAACTTAAGGGAAAACTAATACCTTGTTGATTTTATTAAATAAAATCTTGGGCTCTCGTCCTGTGATAATGGCCCACTTGAGGAAAATACAAATCAGCAAATATCCAAGCCTTACAAACCTTAAGATCATCCCTTCCATCTTGCTGGTTGGTTGCCCCTTTGTTCCTTTCCTCAGCCCTACCCCTACACACTTGGATGGAAGTTCTTCTCCACCCAATCAATGAGATCTCACTCACTCATTCTATGTGTGTCTACTCCTCTCACTTAGGCTACCTTTTATAACCTTGAGTTTACCCTAAATCCAAAACCCGAGATCTCCAAAGTGATCAAAGGTTGAGATTAGATCTCATCTTTACTTTAGATCTAATCGTTAGGATTTAATTTAATCACTAATGCCAAATACTTAGGCATTTAATTAAATTAAACTCACATTAATTACAAAAGTACATTCACTTTAATAATGACTATATTAAAGTGAATCTCCTAAGTCCTGAGAGGCATTAAGGACGACTCCCACGTGATCAATTGCTCTCTCTAAACAGAAAGCTATCCCTGCCATCTTGTTTGAACCCGTCTTTGAAGACTTCCCTTTGAACAAGCTCCTAGAAGCCTCCTGCTCCTGAGCATCCTACATAGCCATCTCACACCATGACTCCTCCTTGACAAACTTGGAAGGTTGCTCCTTCCCACCTGAACTTGAACGCTGACTCCCTTTGAGTTGGTCAACCTTCAGAGCTACCTGCTCCTTGTTTTCTGCCACTATGTTTCTTTCCATTGCTCAGCAAGCCACTCAACACTATTTTTTGGTTGCCCGGACCCGCTGCCTGTTAGTCGAACCTACTACTTGAACATGCCCGAGGTTGGCCAGATTTATGCTCGAGGCTACCTGAATCTCTGTCTTGGCCCTATGTCCCCTACTGGGCGACTCTACGACCTCTTCTTTTGGAGACTAGCGACCTGTGTTGGCGGTTGCGACCTTCCAAGTGGCAGTCGTTCCTCAACTCATTGTCACTCCTTAGCAGTCTGCACATATCTCTCAGCGGCTACAGTGTTTTCCTTAACCCATGACCTCCACCAGATAGTTTCCTAGCACCCTAACACGCGATCCTTCCAAACTCGCATCCGTCAATTCCTATGGCCAGCCCACGCCTTAATTTAGAGTTAAATTGTAATTTTCAATCATCTCTATGTTTTGTAAAACTCAATATGTGCAAGGCATTTTTATAAGACTGTATACCAGCAAGCACAATAGGAAAGTTAAAGTTTATAAGGATGATCCTTTTTCATCCTGGAGGACAGTCGGGCACTTTTTGAAATTTTGTTTGCAAAATCTCGATGAATCTCTATAATCCCCTGCTGCTTTGTTTGGCAGTAGGTTTTTATAATATCAAAATACTCATTTCAGTTTTAAAAAAACATAGGTGAAACACTTATAATCACTAGAATTAACTACTTTTAATCATTAAAAGGAAGATGGACAGTGTGATGAAACTATAATACATGGTTCGACTCTTGTACCATAGACAAAATAATCAATATACTATGTTGACTACCATTATAAAAGGGATAACCAGCAACATTCCTTAATGCATACAACCATAAATGTACAATGTCATGATTCATCTCAAAATTAAATGAGTTAAATCTCTACTCAAGAAAGAAGCAATGTGACTAAGCCTCGTCTCTTTCAGCGGCTGGGTTTACCTTAGTGGCCACTGTTATTCTGAACTGTATAGGTCACTACATATCGTGCTAGAGAAGGGGTCATGAAGTTGCCTCTATAGTTTTTAGGAACAAATGCAAGCAGCCATCATCCCTCCACCAACTTCAAATTGTCTGAGAATAGTTATCGGTCGCTTCCCTATTGCACTATAGGACTCAAGCTTGCACCCTGGCGGATTATCAGTGGGGGTTTTTAGAAGTGAAAAGTATGGATACACGGTACACCCAACAAACTTGAGGAAGCCTTTGCTTCACTTCTTAAATCTTCAAAATCTGTAGGAGAGAAACACCTAGTGAAGAGTAGATTCCTCAAAAGGACAGAAGAAATTCCTAAGCTGGAAATTTTGACTCCAAAGGCTAAATAGAAAGCCATATTGTGGCATGAACAAGAGTTAATTGAAAAGCTCACAGTCCTATGGACCAACCAAACATTGGGATTCTCCATTTCAACTTAATTACTGTGGCAATGGTTTTTCCTTGTTCTTATTTGATAGTAAAGAGGTGAGAGATTAGATTTTTATATCAGGCCCATACTTCATGGATTCCAGGGGAATGTTTCTTTCCCACTAGAACATTGATCTTGATCCATATATGGAAATCTCGACTGCCCATGTATGGGTCAGGTTTCTGCATCTCCATGAGATCTTTTGGGATAAAGCCACTCTCAAAACTATTGGAGACAAGTTGGGTTGCTTCATGGACCGAGTGAGATAACATGGGGAATATATCCTTGCGCTAGAACTTGTGTGGAAGTGGACTTACAAAAGGGCCTCTCAAAAGCAATTCAGCTCAATATGGAAGGTTGGAGTCATCTTCAAGCCCTTGATTACAGATAGGATTCTGTTCAATTCTAAGACTTTCCATGAGTATGACCACTTCGCAAAGAGCTGTCCAAGTACGCAAGAATCACAACCCCCTTTGAAGCATGCTCCACCCCCCAGAACAGTTAGTCTTAGTTGTGGTAGGACAATAACCGGATCACTTTCTTTTCTTCCACTGATGGGAAAAGGTATATTCTTTAAGCTGGTCCATCTTAAATCCTTTTAGTTTGTACTTTGCTGTCTAGTTACAGCCCCTTCTAATATAATGTTTTCCAGTTTCGGTTAGAAAAGAAAAAAAATGACATGATTCATCTCACATTTTAATGTCTTCTATGATTAATTCTAAAAACATGATCAGAGTATGAGAGCTAGAAAATCTTGTATAATTCACTATAATTCAAACTTAAATGTCTGCTAAAATGATTTAATGTTGTTGCTCTATGTTGTGCTTTGCTTCTCATCTACACTTTCAATTTGAACATCTGTTCTTATAACTCAATGATGTTGCTCCATGTAAATGTCCTCCACTGCATCGAATCAACCTCTTTAATTTTTTTTATTTTGATATCTGTCCATAGCCATAGTTGTGCTTTCACATTGACAACGGCAAGAGAGAGAGAGATTGAGATTATACTTTTAATAGCTTTTGATTCAATATTGATTCTACTTTACAGCACCAAGCTATGCTACTCAAGTGCACTTTCTTCCAACTGCAGTGTGTTTCAATTTTAAGCTCTGAATATCTATGTAAAGCACATGTTCTATCATTAAAACCGATTTCTTTGGCTTTCCAGTAACTTAAATTAATTTTTGAAAATATAAGGATGGTTGAAAACCATGGTAGAGAAATCAGGTCATGCATTAATCAGTATAAGCTGAAAATATGATAAATGACAACATTGCAAAATGGAATGAGAAAAGGACCACAAACTCACGGAAAATAGATTGACAGATATGCAAAAACTAAAGCAGATGCATCGCTAGAGTCAACGAGAAGATTAAGTTATCCTGAAGGATGTTTTTTGGGAAAATTTCCAAGAAGTGTCTCTCTTTATAAAAATTTGACTTCATGGTATAGAATCAATGAAATAAAGTACTGCATCAATTCCAAGAACAGACAGTACTAACCCGTTGCCTGTTTTTATATGTACCATCATCATCTTTCTCCGCAGCTCCCTCTGTGGCTTTACCAGTACGCCTGCTAGCAATTCTCGGTTTCCTTGAAGAGGCCATTTTCGTTATTTTTCTTTATCAAATCTCCCAAATAAAGGTAACGAAAATCATTCCAAGTCCCCTTGATTAGCAACCTGCTGATCGCTCATTGCCTTTGCAACAGAACACAATGGATAACAACATTTATGAGTAGTCGGGCCAAGGAGCTGCGCAGAAAATTTGAATACAAAGGTTGAAATGTAGAAACCAAAAGAAAAACGCAAGGAAACAATAATTTGAAAAAAATAAAAATTTGAGCCGAACGTGGAGTTTGGCTCGAAGCTATTAAATGAATTTAAATTTAAATTTGAAAAATCCGTGGAAGTTAGGAAAAAGTGTAGAGTTAAATCACAAGTTAGGCAGAGCTAAATTACGGGCGTATCGAGAATTTTTCAGGTCATTTCCACGGCGGATCCACGGCAGCGTTCTAAGATTCGACAGAAGATCCCCTGGCGGCGCCGTAGTTTAACCGAAGCCTTCACCTGTAGCTCAGGTTCAGCCACCAGTCTAAGCTTCTCTGCGACAAAGGAATACTCCCACAAATTTAGAAGACTAATAATTACAGAAATGGATAAAAGTGC
Organism: Picea engelmannii; assembly: GCA_009831015.1. Taxonomy (NCBI): domain Eukaryota; kingdom Viridiplantae; phylum Streptophyta; class Pinopsida; order Pinales; family Pinaceae; genus Picea; species Picea engelmannii. The sequence goes on along the minus strand of ML776861.1, from coordinate 1,519,528 downwards.
TTTAACCTGGTAATGAAAAGAAAACTAAAAATTAACGAATTGGAGGGTTTTGCCAAAATAATGAAGAATCAACGGCAAAATGAGTATTTAAGAAAGATAAATATGGCCATGAATTTAACAACTTCACAGCCGGGATACAAGATAAGGCTGGATTTTCATTGCTACTTATGTTGAACCAAATCTCGGCAAAACACCTATCCGATGCAGTATCTTTGAAATTTACCAGCTACGAGAATCAAAAATAATTTAAATAGGAGAGCACAAACAATTAGTCTCGTAAAATCGATGTATTCAATGAATAACAAATAGAAAAAGTTGTGGCGAGAACTCACAAGAGCCGAACAGAGGCTCTGAGCACACAGCTACGGAAGGCTCCTGCGACCTGGAAGAGAATAAGACTGAATGCAATAGCAACAAATAGATGCCTGAACAGATCTGCCTAGGGCCGAAATTTAAACTGTATTGACGAGAACGTTGATGCCGATCCGGTAAAGCTTGAAATCAAAGCCCGCCGTTAACGATCGAACATCCGACCTGCAAGCCAAGCAAGGCGGAGCGAGGCAAAGCGAGCTAGGGTACCAAAGCCGAGAGATCCGCTCTCGTTTCTTCCTTTCCCTTTGTCCTCCTGCTCCTCCTACTCTGTATTGTTTTCGAAGTGATGTTGTTACAGCACACAATTTTTGTATTCAAAACTTGGCTATAACCCAAAAATAATATTAAGAATATTTATTATTCTTCGAAATAATTTTCTTATCTTTTATTTTTTACCTAAATAGAAGGAAGAAGTCTCACTGGGCAGACCACGTGCAGAAATAAGTTAAATTTGAAGGGTAGCAATGTTCAATGGGTTTTAGTGCGCTCTAGCAACGAACGAGATATTGCCACGTCGTGAGGGTTAAAGTTGTTTACTGAGTATATTCCGGTAAGGGTGGGTGTGGTGAGCGTTGGCGCCACTATGCGTATATTTACCGGAGAGAAGGGGAGGTCAAACTGTGGACGTTGTTGCTAAATAAAAAGGGCAAATAAGGGAGCCTTTGAATTTTTGAAATTTTGAATTTTACCATATGAGTTGCGTGTGTGATGAGCCCAGCGAGACTGAGAGGAGAGATGATGTGAATGGATGGGATGGGCAGGAGAGATGATGTGAATGGATGGGATGGGCATGGTATCTGAGGAAGGGACCGACTCTTATCATTAGCCGCCCCGCTCGCTACAAAGGAGGTGACAATGCAAACATCACCTAAATTTGGAATTGTGTTCCACTTAATTTCTCAACATCGTTCCTTATCATTATCACTGATTATCATAATAATCATGATGAAAGGGTAGAAAGTTGGGAGAACCCTATCGCAACTAAATTGGGGGGGTTTTCTCTTTCCCCCCAAAATTGGCGGAAATCAAACCCTCTATGGTCGAAGAGCGTTTGAATGTGGTGGGATTGGGGTTTTATCGAGGAGGCTAATAGGTGGTTGGTTCGAAACTCGTGAAAAAGGGGAGGGCTACCGTTTGCTCTATTTTCTAATTTTTCCTTATGACTTGAGGTATTATTTTTATACATACGAGGTTTTCATGCTTTTCTTCATAGATAGTACGATGACGTTTCCTCTATTTTAATAATAATAGAAAATAAAAATTCCGAACTTTAGCCACCACTAATTTGTACAAAGGATGAGGTGCTGTTTTAAAGTGATTTTAACTCTCCTTCCCACAAACTAAAATTAAACACTAAGAACAAATCATTTAAGTATGCATGTAGAAAGGTGCCGAAAAATAGTGGCCAAGCATGCATGCTTTTTTATAGTCTTTTTAATTCTCATGCTCCCAACTAAACACTAAGAACAAAGGTGTCGACACAATAGTGGCATTATCCAAGGAATCTATTTAAATTCATACTATGTGCTTTTTTTTTTCCTAGAAAATTTTTGCTCAATTATATTATCATATAATATTTTTTACATTTTTTTTACATTTCTAATCTCATCATTGGAGATTCCATCTACACTATCAGTTAAAAAGTAACATATACATGCTTATCAAAAAGCAAATAGATATTTCTAAACAGTGCTCGACACTAGCTCATCAAAACATAAACAACTAGTATCATTTCGCTAGCAATACGACAAAATTACAATATCCAAAATGCTTCAAACAACATCTAGAGGGCCGATCACAGGACTAGAGCCTCCCAGTGAAGAAATAATGAACTATAATCTGCCTTCTGGGACCCTCAGCTCCATTGGTCCACAGATGATAGAACAAATAGCCTTCAGTCTCCTCCAAAGCCATCTTAGAAAGTTTGTCCACTTCAACATTGAAGTTCTTGAAGATGCGTTGATAGTTAATAGATCTGAATTGCTTTGATAATGTCCTGATTCTAATTTTCCATCCTTCCAATGTTGATACCTGAAGTCTACCTTTGTTAAGAAGCCAATCAATTATTACTTTTGAATCACCCAACACATGGATACTAGAGATAGATAAGCTATGCTCAAGCAAAAGAGTTGCCCAAGCACCTAAGAGCTCTGCGTTTGAATTTGTACCTCTGCCACAGTTAAGGGTCCACTTAATAACTAAAGCATCCATAGTTTTAATAACTCCACCAGCACCACACGGGCTGCCTTCCAATTGTGTTGCCCCATCGAACCAGGCTAAAGCGGCTCCTCTTTCATATGTAATCATACAATCCTGAGGAAGTTTGTCTTTTAGTTGGGTTATTGTATTGTTTATTAGAGCCTTGGATTTATAGATCACTGTCAGAAAAGACGGTTTATGCTCTTCGAATATTGCTTTGTTGTGCTCCTGCCAGATATTCCAACATATAAGTGCAGATATCTGTGATGGAGCCGACTTTTCTTCATGCTAGTTTTTCATGCACTCTGACAGAGTATTCCTGATCCAGCAGTTCCTAACTTTCAAATCTTTTATCATAAAATCCCAGATGGATCTTGCAAAAGTACAATAAATAAAGAGATGGGAGATAGATTATGACTCCAACTTACACAATGGGCAATGCTCAGGTCCTTCCCAGCCCCTTTTTTGAAGCAAGTCCCAGGTGAGAATTTTACCTTCCAATGCTAGCCAGAAGAAAACTTTGATCTTTAATGGCACTTTCCATTTCCAAATGGATCTCCTCCAAGTCTCAGCCTTTGTCAAATTGTTAGTTCTAATAATGCTCAAATAAACGTTTTTAACTGTGGGTATACTGGAATCATCACCACCAAACCATATTAAATTATCTTCCTCTTAAGTTAAAATAGCACCAGATTTTATAAGCATCAGTCTAAAAAGCTCCCATTCCTTTTCCAAAACTCCAGTAAGCCCTAAGTCGATGTTGCTCAACCAATTTGTAGAGGGAGATTGATCATCAGTGGTAATTCTAACCTGGGCAAGAGTCTTGATATTTCGATGATAAAGTGCAATTAGCAAATTTTTAGTAAGAAAACAAGAATTACCCATCCCCAATATCCGATCCTTTCCCAGCACAATATGTTTACCATTACCTGGAATCCAGTACAATCCATGGGAAATGAGATGGATAACTTTAACCAAGCCACTCCAAATTCTAGAGACCCCAAATAACTAAAAAGAGGAAGATCTGAGCCAGGATACCACTGATTTGTTATGGATATACTTATCACAAATGACTCTATGCCAAATACCTTTCCCATTAAGTACTCTCCATAAGGTATTTGCGGCCAGAGACTTACTGAAATCAAAGATATTTCGGATGCCCCAACCTCCAAAGGCTTTTGGAAGTGCGATTTGTTCCCACTTGCACAAATGTATCTAATGGGACTCATTATTGCTTTTCCAAAGAAAGTTATACATTAGTTTTCTCAAAGTATTTAAAATAGAACAAGGGACCACTACAAGTGATAACTAATAAATTGGTTGGCTTTCCAATACAGCTTTCAAAAGAGTAAAATGACTTCCAATGGATAGCCACCTATAGCACCAATTACTTATCCTCTTTTCCACTTTTTTAATTAACCAACCCCAATCTTCAATGCGCTGGAAACCTGACTTAATGAAAAAACCTGGATATTTAAAACCTTGTTCCAACTCCAAGAAAGTGTATGGGAAGATTGCCTTAAAAGGTAACAACTCCATGTCTGAAAATCCAGCTTGATGAAAAGTAGATTTGGAAGCATTGATAGATAATCCCGAGGACAAACAAAAACATTTCAAAACCTTATCTATTTCCCACCATTCCTGCATATTTGCATTAGTCATAATGACCACATCATCAACAAATAGAATATGCATAATCTTTATGGTCCTTGACACTTTTATACCAGACAATTTGCCTTCATTTTGATTGTCTTTCAGCAGTAGACTCAAACCTTCCATAACAAGGATAAATAAGAGAGGCGATAAAGGGCATCCTTGCCTTATATCTCATCCGCTTTTAAAGAAGTCAGTTGCCTCGCCATTAATCAGTATTGAATATGTAGTAGAAACCACACATCCCATAATCCAACTTGTCATGTTTTGGCCCAGACCAATCTGAAGAAGGATCATGTGCAACAGTTCCCAATTTATACTATCATAAGCTTTTTCCAGGTCCAATTTTAACACCAGGGACTTAGACTTTTTCTTTTTAATATTATGGATACACTCATGCACAGTGCCTATGGTGTCTCAAATTTGTCTCCCTTGGAGGAAACCCAGCTGCTCCTCTGAGAGTGATCTCGACAGTATGGGTTTAATCTAATCCGTTATAATCTTTGAAATAATTTTATAACTAAGATTACATAGCAAGATCGGTCTAAAGTCCCCAAATTGTTTAGGCTTATTTACTTTGGGAATCAGAGTAATGAACGTTGAGTTCAATGCACCAGGAATGAATTCTTTTAGTCTAGATTCTTCCACCATTTCTAGGAAGTCATCCCCGACAGTATAAAAAAGATGCTTAAAAAATTCCACAGTCCAGCCATCCGGGCCAAGACTCTTGTCAACTTTAAAAAAATTTAGAACCTTTTTTAATTCCTCTTTTTCTACAGGCTTGAAAAGTGCCTCAGCTTCTGTGTCATCCATTATTCTTGGAAATAATGCAACCACCTTGACCTGATCGATAGTCGAAAATCCTTTCTGTTCTCTATAAAAATCTTTTAAATGTTTCTGAGCAACAAATTTGATGTTCTCCTATCCCATGTATACCTGCCCCTCTTCTCCATTAATCGCCCAAACAAATTTACAGTTCCTTCTATAACTCACATAGTTGTGAAAGAATTTAGTATTTAGGTCACCACTCTTAATCCAGATAGCCCGACTACGCTGGCGCCAATGCTCCTCTATTTCTTTAAGTAAGATATTTCTTTCATTTTCCAAGTCTTTTAAAGGCACATCCATCATAGAATTACTTAACCCCTCCGCGAAGTTCTGGATCCTGTAAGAGATCTCATGTTCCAGGCTACCTAGTCGAGCAGTTTTGTTCTTCTTTCGTTCCTTTTGCCAGCTTTTTGTAATGACTTTCAGGTCTTTTAGTTTCCAAACCATGCGCTTTTGCTTACCGATCTCTTTAAGATACTTAGGATCCTTCCATAAATTTTGCAACATCAATATGAAATCGTTCTCTTTAGTCCACAGTGGATTGAACTTGAACGGGTATGCCTTGTATAAAGGAGGAAGGTCCAGTTGAAGTAGAATCGACGCGTGGTCAGAGACGTAAGGGTATTCAACCCAGGCTCTATAAATGCCAACTGATTCAATAAAATCTCCAGATATGAGGGTTCTATCAAGTCTTTTGGCAATGTATCCAGTCCCTGAACGGTCGTTTCGCCAAGTAGGCACAATTTTTCCCGACACAATGTCAATCAGCTTGTTTTTATGAAAAAAAGTGTTGAAGAAATTTACCAATGGTCCTAATAAGGCTGTGCCACCCCATATTTCACCGGAAGATAAAGTCAGATTAAGGTCACCTGCTAGAATAAGGCCATTTAGTTTCAGCAATCCTGACGATTCCAAATTCTCCCATAACTGTTTGCGATCCAAAAATGACCCGTAAACATTTAGTAAATTCAATTGTCTTCTACTTTCTAAACAATATCCTGTCAAAAAGATCCCACCACAAGTAAGAAACGAAACCAAATCAAAGTAATTAGGATCCATTGAGACCAATAATCCACATGAGGTACCAACAGAGTTAACTACACAGCTTAACCAAGTTGGTCTAAGAGAATGAAAAAAGGAATGGGCCTTCTTTGAATGCACAAGCGTCTCCTGTAAAAAAACAATATTTGGACGAGTCTTATCCAAAGCACATCGTACCGAGGTGACTTTTAGGGCATCTCCAGTCCCCCTTAAATTTAGAGAGAGAAGTAACATTACTTCAATCTAGCGAGGGCCTTCATTGCTCTAAGGGCCCCACCTTCGATGGATGTAAGTGGAACGAGGAGATCTGTGGGAACAAGTGTTGATTTTTTACTGGCACTTCTTGTTTTTATCGGATAAATTTCAATGCCTAGTCCCCTAGACCAAGCATACTCTTTCCTGGCCTTTACATGAGACGACCTCGAACAACAAGCCTCCCCACTCCCAACATCATCCTTAATGACTGACTTCCCGAGATGCACAGGTAATTTCACAGTAGAATCATTATCACAAATAAAAGGGATAAGGGAATCAAGTACCGCAGAAAGAGTGGACTCCCCTTCTTCAGGTTCTCTATAGCCAGGTGGACTAATCGATTGTCTCAACACCAAGTGACTAGACTGCGGGTTATAGAAATCCCCGGACTGAAAGGAAGATTCTGGAGAAGGACTACGTAAAGTGACCTTTTCACTTGACAAGGTCTGTCTAACAGTGGCAGTCACTGGGTCCATTCCCGAGGTAAGAGAAGGGTGGATAATAGGTGGGTCCAGGCTTCCAGAAGGAGTGTCAATACTCCCATTACAAACCTTAACATTAAAGGGTGGAGAGACGATCTTTGTAGTCATCTCCTTAAGCCACTCGAATGAGTTTATAACCTCTCTTTCCCAAACAGTCATAGAATTAAAAAAGATTGGACATAAAGAAAGTAGCTTAACCAAAATAGAGTTGATACTTTCCATGGGGGTGGGATTAGTACTATCCACTTGAGCCGCACCAGAACCATAAAAAACTGTCTCCATGGATAAGTCAGGCGAGCTATAGACATGCTCGGTTTCTTCCTGTATCAAATCTTCAACTGCAAAACCTTTACAATCCCTCCTGAGATGTGAAGTACTTCTGCAAATGCTACACCAAAAGGGAATACCAAGATAATCTACCTTTTGGTGATAGTTCTTTCCCCTCCACTCAATATCTAAAGTCTCCGACAACCCCTGGTGTATGTCTAGTTCAACCAGTACCCTACCAACTTTCCTAGCGGATGCAACGAGAAAAACTCTGTCAACCATTAAAAAAATTCCAAGGGAGTTTCCAATAGCCGTTAGTGCTCCCTCATTCCATAAAAACAGTGGGAGTCCCGGTAACAAAACCCATATATGTCGTAATGAGAAATACTATGTTTCCGGGTTGAATGTTATCCGCCATATTTTTAGCATAAGACTGTTCTTACCATTTACCCAAATTCCATCTAACAGTGTAGCCACACCTTCAGGGCATTTGCACAAAAATCCTAACCATCCTTTTGATAAGAAAAAGATCTCCGGCATATATCCTAAGATTGGAAGCCAAACCCGTTCTAACCAGACTAATAACTTCTCTGCATTCAAAATATTGTAAGCAAATCTGCCTACAATACCACAAAGCACCATCCGGCAGGTGTCCTCCAGGCCTATATTTGAGCCTAGGACCATTCTTCTTATAGTTTTATTTGCCGCCCACTATCTATGTCCCTTACGGATAGTAGCAGTGCCTTTTGTTTTAAGACTCGAATGCAAAGATACATCACTTCCCTCCACTTTATGCTGGTTAAACCCCGACAGTGTATTCCTCACACCCGGTGTAGTCTCTGGTCGAGATGGTAAGAACATATCCAATGAAGGCTCATAACCAGGAGCCTTGTAGTGACCTTCCTCTGGTGAAAATGGCTCTGTATGGGTTACAGAACCAACCGTATGAAAACTCGATACTACCCCTCCATTATTACAAGCATTTGTTACACCTGCCACCTGTTAGAGTACATCATCTGGCTCATTCAATAAAACATTAACTTGTGCATTTATTTTATCCAACCGGCTAAGTGCCATTTGGGCTCCACTTGGAGTCCACTAGAAACAAAAGCCGGAGATCAAGGGTTGGTAAAACTCTCCAAATTCCAAGAAGAAGAGATAGTTAATGATACCGATCAAGAGATTAATGACAAATAACCACCTGTGATCCACTATCCTATCCCCGAGAATACATCATAAAGGGTCATAGGATGTAATGATTCGGAACAGTTACCAAAAAGGGAAGCTAAGTCACTAAAAAAAACTACAAGCCAAAGGATATGGCAGAACACAAAAAAACCTAAGGAATAGTATAAAATCACCCCCTACTATCAACCAATGGACCGGTTAGCAGAATGATTTAACCAACCTCCTACAAGCGCCCTATAAAAATAACCAAGAAAAGGAAGGTTATCTAGAAGAAGAGAAGTAAAAAGAGCCGATTCCCTCCAAACCTAATCATATCCAGCGTCGAAACCCCCCTCCATTAAGCCTTCTAGATATTTCCCGCCTTTAAAAAATTTGAAAATGTAACACTGCTCCACAGGTTCGATGACCTCCTCCTCTATCGCTCTGCCTTCCCATTCACACTATGTGCTCATAGTTTGATATATTGTGTTTATAGTTTGATATATTGGGGTAAGTAATGTGATTATGAGCATAAAGTTGGTAAAAATGGTTTTTTTTAATTGATTTTTATAGTTAGTATGTCACTTTTTACGCTGAGGTGTTGGCTTTATTGGTTAGTGCATTGTGATAAGGTTCTAACTTAAATTATCTCTATATCTTATGTTTAATTTTATTTGGGAAGTTTTTTCAATCAAACCATTGGTGTTCAATGTTGCATAAGTCTAGGGTGTGTGAGTGTGTACTGGTAAAAATAGCTGGTATGTGTGTTTGGCCCTTGTACTATAAGGCCTAAGTCAACTCTTCACTCTTTAAGGTGAGGTGTTGGCTCAATTGGTTAGTGCACCGTAATAAGTCTCTAACCCAAGATATCCTTACATCTCATCTTCAACTCAACTTGCTTCCTTTTACATTTTTTATCATTAGTTTATGTTAAAAAAAATATTTTAAAATGAAGGGTTGGCAGGTGCAGGGGATCCTCTTTGATCCTGAACAAAATGTAGAAAGTGACTTTGCATAGGGATTAGGGAAAGTGATAGACAATGAAGAAGAGGCAATAGCCTTGTATCGGGGATTTCCCATCGGTTTAAATCAATGAGTTGAGAAAGTTACTATCGTTGGTGATTCCTCAATAATCATATGAGCGCTACTCAAAGAATCAACTCTGCAAGCTATAGAGCTAAGAAGAACAATGGTCAAAATTCAAGGGCTAGCGCAACAATATCAATCAATCTCTTTTTTTCATATATTGAGATCGTTGATTCAACAAGGGGATAGGATCATGAACACTGGAGCTCGGTTGGAAGAAGGATTGCTAAGTATTAAGGGAGGGCATTCAATCTTCTTGCACATTCCTTGAGGATCATCGTTCACTAGCTCACATCAATGAAGGGTGTGATGAATGGAAAAGGGGAGCATTTTAGTTTGAATCTTGTCATAATCACAAGTCTCAACCATGTTTTATCTCAACAAACCTTTGTAATTGCATCTTCAATCAAGCAATAAATCCAACAATAAGGTAAAGGGATGGACAATACACTTGGCATACAAATTTGATATGAGCAATTAAGGCCCATGCTTTGCCACCCTTAAGTCAAATCTCATGCATGGTGATATTTATTTAGCATCAGGGAAGGGTTTGGAGGTTTGAATGTGGGATGCCTCAATATTGGATTTATCCCTCATCATTAGTCTTACATCTCCAACCTTCATTTCAACTCCTTTTTCATTCCAAGTTGTTAGTTTTGGTTGGGAATCTTCGTCACTATGGAGCACTATCGAAACATGCATTGTGCCTCTTGTGAGCTTACGAGCATCTGCAAGAAAATGAGGGCATTTGAAATAGAGCTAGGGGAAACTTATCAAACAACTAAAACTTGATTATTTACTATAGAAACTAGGTTAAAATGGGGGAAGAGTCTCTCATAACAAAGGCCCAAGAAAGGACTCAAGACTTGTAAAGGAATGTCGAGCAAACTCAATCCATGCATGTTTGGGAATTCCATCTAGTGGAGTTCATGAGAGGTCGGCACTGTAAAAACCCGAGGATGAGGTAGCATTAAATTCATTCTAAAAAAAGATAGATGGGATGGCAAGGCACTGGCACGAGTCTGAAGGAAATGATGTAGTGTGCCCTCCAAGGGTGGAATCGGTTTGGCAAGGTCTAGACGAGATCAAAGAAGAGTAAAGCACCAAAAACAACGACAAATATATTTATCGAAACTGAAGAAGACGCGCAAAATCGAAACTGCGAAAAATGAGGAGATGCGAAATGAGTTGCTACATGGTCCTACCTTTTAGATTTTAGATTATATTTAATAAATTGCAAATTGTATTTTTATTATAACAATTTGTAAGACAATATAGTAAGATTAATAGTTTCAAAACTTGGTATCATGATAATATAGAAAGTTATGTACTCTCTTTTTCAAAACCAAGATAGATTTAAGTTTACAAACTATCTCAATTTTTATCTTACAAAACGGATCAATCTAGTAGTAACTCTTTTCTAATGCAATATACCTATTAGTTTTAAAAAGATAAATTTAACCAATAAATTTTCAAAAAAATATATATCGAAGACTTAAATATAAAAACATTTAATTTTAATGGGATTAATAAGATATTGAGATCATTCTTTGAAACCGATTACCATACCTCATTGCAACGGATCAAATATCATAATTAACATTGACAAATTATACCATTTGCAAAATGCAAAAGAAAACCCAAAATTAAAAAAAAACAATCATTTAAAAAAAAAAACCTTGAATTTTCTTAAAGTTGTGATGTGTGATTACGTACTCTTAAATATGTTGTACTTGTATGCGTCCAGATCCTTTTGTCACGCCTTTGTATTCTTTTTCTTTTATGATTGTGAGTAGGTGAACTTCTTAATGTATAAAATTCATGTAAGGTACAATTAGATGATATTATTATTGGAGGAGAAATATAGCGATTGATTGGCCTAAATCCAAGCTAATCATTTTTAATTTAAATATTATTCAGTTTTAAAAAAATTTTAAATAAATAAAAAAAATCAATTATGTTACATAAAAAATTTATACAAATAAAATTATTACAAATTTACCTTAAAAAAGTTTATATAAATAAAAATTCTAAAAATTTCAATTAAGAACAATTTTAAAGGGAAAGTAAATCTTGTTAGTATAGAAATTTTGATAATTAAATTTCTCCATTGTCTTATTTTATCATCATACATTTATGTTAAACCTAATCCATGTTAGAGATTCAAATTTTTTAAGATGTAATTTTTTATTATTATTTTTTTTTTTTATTGTTGATACAGTTGGCTCTTTGTAAAGAGTGTCCATTAGACCATTCAATACAACCAAGGTCAACATCAGCTCCTCTAACCCCTATCACATTGGCAAATTTCATGCTTGCAAAGTCAATCAACAAATAGATAAACTTTTTTTTTTCAATTTTGAAAATAAGAAAATAATTTTTAAGTTAAAAATAATTAAAATAATAATAATAATAATTAAAATTAAAAATATAATAAATAAATAAATAATTGAGTTTTAAAAAAAAATCATATTAACCAATTTCTTTTTATCCAAATTTTAATGATTTAAGGTATATAGGTAAATTTTACATAGTAATATGATGATTGCAATGCTATGGAAATTAGATTTAATCTGGGTAGATCTATCCGCTTATAGAGATCAAATTTCTTAAGGTGTAATTTTTTTTATCTACTCTTTTTTTCCAAAATAATTCCATAAAGCTTGGCTAAAATCAGGCTAATCATAATAGTCCTATAATTAGAGCCAATGTTTCTATCTGCTATAACTGCAACTAAACAAGCTACTCTTTTAAGTACTGATTCCAACCATAATCCTTTATGGATAAATGAGGACCTTGTTTTATCTAATAGCTACAAAAGAAGCTCTGAAGACCTAATTGAGAATTTGTTTAGTACTGAGTTGGTCAAGCTCTGCAGCTCTCAAGACCTAATAATTTGCAATGGAATAATGAAGTGGCCAAACTCCAACCAGATGACTTGTGTTCATGGGCTAGGTAGTAGTGTTGTAGATTATGTGATATACGATATCCCCGTTTCCAACCAAATAACAACTTTTGACCTTTTAAATGACCATGAGCCTGACTCTGATCATAAACCTTTAACCCTAACTCTAAAATTTTCCATACATAGGGGCGTCATTGAAGAGAATTATGATAATCAAAGGAATTTGCACTTTGACAAAAGTAAAGTTGACTTTTTCTTAAAGGATTTAAATAGTAAAATAAATCCCCTAACTTATAAGGACAACATTGAAGAACTCTATCATAATTTTACAACTACCCTTTCCACTTCTATTAACAAGTTCTCTTTCGAGGTGTCATATAAAAAGAATTATAGAACGACCAACCCTTAGTATGATAAAGAATGTAAAATTGCTAGGAAATCCATTAGGAATGCTTCTAATGAGTCCTTAAAACTCGATAAGATCAATATGTACAAAGCCCTAATTAAAAGGAAAAAAAGGTGTTATATCAATAAAAGGCAAGAGCAACTTTCACAACTATATAAGCTGGATCGTAAGAAGTTCTGGAGCCAAATTATAAACCGCAATACTAAAGAAAATAATAGGATTCCTTTAAGGGACTGTAATTCCTACCTTAAAAGTCTTTACGAGTTCCCTAATGCCATGGACACCATTCCTATTGTCCCTACAAAGGAAGAAGTTTTTTCTTTAGATGAGATAGAGTTTGGGGTTAAGCGGCTTGGAAATGTGAAAGCTAAGGACATTGAAGGCTACCAAGCTGAAATTTTTAAAATCGGAGGGCCTATCCTTATCCCTCACATACACAAGCTCTTCAATTTAGCTGTCAAGTAGGGCTTCCCTAAACCCTGGACGCAAAGCCTCATTGTTCCTATTTTTAAAAATGGGGATAGAAACATTCCCTCTAATTATAGGACCATTATGATTAGCCCAATTTTAGCCAAGCTCTATGGAATTATTTTGGAAAAGAAGATTATCCTTTGGCTAGAAAGTCACTGTAAAAGAGCTAAAGGCCAGGCTGGGTTTAGGAGATATCATTCAACTGTGGACCATCTTGTTACCTTTAGGATCATTGCAGAGGAGTTCTGCAATACTAAAACCAATCTTTTTTGTTGTTTTGTTGACTTTAGAAAAGCTTTTGACATGGTTCCTAGGAAAAACCTTTGGAATATGTTGTAAGAGATAAAAGTATCTCTTGAGTTGAGGGTTGTTGCAATAAGGATGTATGAGAACATTATTGCTAAGTTCAAAAACATTGAGGGCTGGTCAAAAGAGATTAACTGCAATATTTGAGTCAAACAAGGTTGTCCCTTGTCCCCTACCCTTTTTGGCATATATATTGACAAGTTAGAAGATTGCTTGGAAAAAGCAGGTTGTGTCGGTCCTACTCTCACTGGTATAGTCATCAATCTTCTTCTTTATGCCAATGATATCGTTCTTATGGCAAGGAATCCCCATGATCTTGAAAACCAACTAAGAATCCTCAAGGATTTTTGCTCCAATATGGGTATGACTGCTAATACTGATAAGACTAAGGTCATGATTATTAAATCCAATAAGATCCCTTATGATACCTTCGTATATGACAACAACAACTTGGAGGAAGTGACTTCATACAAATATCTTGGAATTGACATTCACCACAACAAAAGCTCAATTGTAATTATAGCATTGAGAAAAGGATTATTGGGGGATGGAAAGCTTATTATGGACTTGAAAACAATTGTAAATCAACTGATCTCTAGAGTTGGGATAAGAAGAAAATCCTCTTTGAGACTCTTGTTACACTCGTTATTCTTTATGGATGTGAAGTCTAGGGTTGTAGTATCTCTCATGAATCCTGAAGAAAGATAAAGCAAATACAAAATAATTTTATAACCTATAATCTCAAAATTAAAGGAAATACGTCCTATCCCATCCTCCTCTTAGAAACAAGCCTCTCCCCCATTGAGAGCATGGCTATGACTAGATACCTAATGTATAAGAACAAGTTAAACAACATGGAAGACAAGAGGCTTCCTAAAATTGCTTCAAAATCGAGTCATAACCACCATCGACCCAAGCGAGGATGGCATAGAGATGCCCGGTCTTGGCTAAACTATTGGGGAATCATGGAAGACACCATTTTGGAGAATAAAGATACGATTAAAAAAAACGTCAAATCAAAATTTAAGGAGAAAATGTGGTGTGATAAAGAATTAGAGGAAAAAAGAAAATTAAGGTATTATAAGGATGTAATCAACCCTAATCTAGAAGATCGAAATTATCTATCTTTTTGCCAAGTGTAAAGAAAAAAAAAACTTTGCTAAGATAAGAACAAATTCTCATGAGCTCCATGGTGAAACTAGGCGTTGGTCAATTCCTAAAACACCATGGGATGAAAGAGTGTGTCACCTTTGTGACACTAAGAAGGTTGAAGATGAAAAGCATTTTCTCTTAGATTGTTCAGCCTATACCCATATTAGATCTCATTTTAAAAATATTTGTCACACTACCAACCTTCCTAACCTCTTAACTCAACAAAAGTATGGTGATATTGGAAAGCTTCTCTTAATGCTTTTCGAGCACAGAAACAAAATTCTACATAATTGCAAGTAATCACTTACCCTCTTAAGGTCCAATAGACCAATTTAGTCTTAGTGGACGTTAATCATCATCATCATCATCATCAATATGAAGAAATTGATATTTTACATGTTTTCATATGTAAGTACATAGTATATATATATGTGTGTGTGTGTAATATGCAATGGTTCATGTAATTGTTTTCTTCTAATTGACGAAACTTTATTTTTATTATTATATAAAACAAAAAAACTGATTCGACCTTAATTTGTTTTAATGTGACCTTATCTAACATAACGTTAACATAACAACATTTCCCCCATATTGAATTGTAGAAAACCTGCCTAACTACTCACCCTACATAAATTAGAAACAAAAACTCACTAATTAGCAATAAAAATAACCACAAAAATAATAATTGACTACTAAAAAAAAAGTACACTGCATTTTACTCTTGTTTGTATTTAGTTTAAATTGTTTTTTTTTACAAGAATGGGTATGAGATATATTAAAAAAACAGTAGAATATTGTTGGCACAGTTACAATCAACCTTCATTGGATAGTCTCCACTTTGACTTCGGGGGCCAGCCCTCGTACAAAATTTTATGGTAATTTATCGAATCCCTCGCTTCCGTCTAACGATAGAACTCCTTTACTTAGAAGTACTACTTTGTTAGCCTCTTTATCTATTTCGCCATTTAATTCCCGCAGTATATGGAATAATTGGATTGATTGGAAAGTGGTCATAAGGAGTTTATTTTTCTCGAGGATTTTCTTGAGCCTCATATGACTGATAAGGTTCTTAGAAGAGAGGGCTTGAATAATGATACGAGAGTCTCCAAAGACATTGAGATCTGTAATGTTCATGATTTGGGCTCGAGACAATCCTTGCCAAAGGGCCAAAGCTTCAGCTATGTCATTTGTGTCCTTGCTGATTCCCCAAGAATACGAGAGTATCTTTATTTTCTCGGGATCAATAATCACCCCTTCCCCGCCAGCCTCACCGGGGTTTCCTTTAGAAGCTCTGTTGAAGAATAGATTGTGCCTTTGAATGGATTCACGCCACATTGTAAGGGTTGAAGAATCCAACCTGATTTCCCACTGGAATGTAGGGGGCTCAGGAGCAATTGTCACTTTCAAAGTACTTGGATAAGGCTTGACAACCAGACTTCCTCGTTGGGAGTTAACCTACCTTTGTTTGCTGGCAAATGGATGGATGATAGAAAGTCCCCCATCATTGCTTTAGCTTTTGCAATCACTTGGGTCTCGCTGGCAGTTTTCCCTTTGAAGATTCAGGCGTTGCGTTCTAACCAGTTTTTCTAGCAGATAAACTTGGGAAGGTACCCCCAACAGCTTTTTAGTCGGTCTTTCTTCGTGAGGGAGAAGGGGCACAAAGCTTGCCAGCTGAGTAGAAGGTTGGGTATCTCCTCTGGGGGAGGGACTTGATTTGTCCAAGGGGATAACGCCAAATTCCATACCTCTCGAGAAAATGAACAGTTCAGCAATATATGTGCCACAGTTTCCTCCTTTGAGACGCAGAAGGGACAACGCGTGGGGCCTTCCCATACCTTTTTTTTGAGGTTGTCTCCTGTGAGGATGACGTTATGCGCTAGCGTCCAGATGAACATGTCGATGTTTGGGATACATTTGAACCTCCAGACTTCTTTCCACAGGGCTAGGTTGGGGGGAGCATACAGGTTTGCTTTGAGTAGCTTATAACCCTCTGAAACTGTGTACGTTTTAGACTGATGTCCCCATCCCCTGTGATCTTTCTTATTTGTTGGAATCGGTGATTTCCCCTGGAGTAAAGTGATCAATCGAGTTTATTCGTTGTGCAGGTGACTTGGACTTCTCGGTAGATTCCAGTCTTTCCAGATTTTGGTTTCATCAGAGTGCCACTTTGAAATATCCCAAATCGTTGATAAATGTTGGGCGTGAAGGAAATTTTTGATATTGGTGGTGCCCGGAATGGAGTCTAATGGAGGCTCTCCCAGGATCAAGTCCTCCCATATTAGAATGTTTTCCTCGTTTCCAGGTATCTAGGTTAGGGGGGGATTGAAGAAACTAGAGGCTTTTTGACATATTCTGAATATTGGTGATCCTTTTGAGACTTTAGGGCCTGTATTGAGACCATTCCTCCTGGCGCTAGAGTAATATTTCTTCCATAAGGCGTTCTTTCTCCAGGTAAGTTTTCCAGAGACCAGTTTCCAGAGGAGTTTGGCCCCTAGTGCCAGATTTTGGGATCTCAGGTCTCTTATCTGAAGACCGCTTTCTGAGTAAGGCTTTCTTACTTCCCCCCAACTGACTAGAGGCAATTTGTTTTCATTCTGATTGCCTCCTTTTCAAAGAAATCTTCTTAAAAGAGACTCGATTTGTCTTATGAATCCAGAGGGAGCTAACAAAATGGAGCTTTGATAAATTGGAATACTGGCCAGGACCAACTTGAGGAGAACTAGCTTCCCTGCCAAGTTTATCTAGGAGCCCCCCCAACCTTGGATTATGGTTTTTATCTTGTCAATTACAGGAGACCAGTGAGAAGATTTAGGCTTGGATTTGAAGATGGGGACTCCTAAATATTTTAATGACTCCCATTGAGTTTCCCCTTCCATCTCCAGTATTCGAGATATTTCCACCATTTCCCTTGGCTTGCAGTTCCATCCAAAGATTTGACTCTTCCTGTGGTTTATTTTGCTCCCAAAAGCTTCCTTGTAAAGATCTAGCTACTGCTTAAATTTACGAGCTATGATGGTACTAGCCCCTCCCAAGAGGAGTGTATCATTGACAAATTGAGCATGGTTTATATCTTTGACCCCTCTTGCAATTTTTATGCCCATTAATTCATGTTGGGAGCGACATTGTTCTAGTCGAAAGCTTAGCGCTGAAGCTTGAATGACATAGAGCAGAGGGGACAACGGATATCCCTGTCTAATCCCCCTAGATGCCTGAAAGAAGTCTATTGCTCGACCATTGACTAACGGAGCAATCCAAGGAGACTCGATACAAGCCTTAATCCATTGGATGAAAGAAGTGTTGAAGCCAAACTTTTGCATTACCTTAAATAAAAAATCATGCCTTACTCTGTCAAAAGCATTTACTATATCTAATTTCACAATGATACCTTTTTCGCCCCGTTGCATGCTTGAATGAATCGCTTCTTGTACTAGGATTATATTTTTAGTTATGTGCCTTCCTTTGATGAAGCCACCTTGGTTCTCTGGAATAATTGCCGGGAGTATACCCGTGAGTTGATTGGCGAGTACTTTTGTGATAATTTTGTAGCCACTATTGCACAAGGAAATCGGGTATCAAAGGATAAGGCTCCTTTTTCTTTAAGAATTAAAGCTAAGAACATAGAATTAGTGCTTCCCCTAATCTTGTGGCACTTTTGTGACTTTAACACCAGTTTATGCAAGTCATGATTTATGATTGGCCAACAGACTTGAAGGAATCGAGCTGTAAAGTCATCAGGCCCTGGAGCTTTATCAGGGGCCAGACTATCCAAGGCTGATTTAACTTCTTTTAGTGTGACCGAAGTTATAATTTGTTGATTCGATCTTGGTTTGACGACTGAAGGGACCAAATTGAGAACTTGATGATGGATTTATGTTTAAGAATCCTCAGTGTAAATCGCTTTAAAGTGGAGATGAGCAACTTGCTTGATTCCTTCGAAGTCATTGACAATCTGATTCTGAAATTGGATTTCCTTGACAGAGTTGTAATTTTTTTCTGGCTTTTGTTTGCTTATGAAAAAAATTTGTGTTCTTATCCCGATCTTTTAGCCAAAGACTTCGAGATTTTTGTCGTCAATATTCTTCTTCCTTTCTACAGGCTGTATGGAGATTTCTTTGGAGGTCTGTTTCTTTTTCCAGCTTGTTTGGGCTTATATTTCCTTCTTCCATTTTTAGTTGGTATACTTCCAGATGTTGTTGGGCTTCCATTCTTTGGGTTGAAGGGGATTTCAAAGATTTTTCCCAGGTTTTGAGAGCCCTCTTTAGCCTTCTGAGTTTTTCTTCCCACACAAAAAAGGATGAACCTGAAACTGGATCCTTCCATACTCCAGTGACCAGATCAATAAACTCCTCATGCTGAATCCAGGATGGGCTAAATCTAAAAGGATTCGGACCCAGGGGGGAGTATTTGGTGATTTCTAGTAATATTGGCTTATGATCAGAAGCACTGAATGGGAGGATCTTAGACTCAATGTTGAGGCCTAAAAGGAGGAAGGAGCTTTGGACCAATAATCTGTCCAACCTTGCTGCCATGTGCCCTGGGGCATTTCTTTTATTAGACCAAGTGTATTTGCCTCTAGAAGGTTTTATATCTTCTAGTTCCCAGTCAAGAATGATATCCTCAACCCATTCTCGAATAGGATCTCTTACAATGGTTCCCCCTTTTTTTTCCCCTTGGGATAAAGTGACATTGAGATCTCTGGCAAGTATTATATTCTCAAACTGATGCATGCTAAGAAACTCTTTTAATTTATTCCAACAATCTTTTTTTTTCCTCGAGGAGAACAGGAACATAAAGATTAAAAATGCTAACCTGGATACCTGACTCCTTATGAAGAAGGATGGTGAGAATCCAGTGGATTAATGCTCCGTCTTCAATATTTCGAAAGTAGAGGAATTCCACAGGGAGTCGATACCTCCAAAGGCTCCTCTGGCACTAACCGATGCACTTGCTCCTTTGTTCCAAACATTGCATTGGTTTTGAGAAATTAAGCTTCCTCCAGTTTTGTCTCTTGGACTAGTAGTAAATCTGGGTTTGAGATTCAGATTAGATCTTTCATTGCTTCTTTTTTGCTTTGGCTTCCTAAACCCCTATAGTTCCAGGAGACTATGTTCATTACTTGCTTTTTGGATTGGAGGGCGTCCAATGAGAGGGTTTCCCTTGGTTCCTTGTGCTTCTTGGATTTAACATTGTTGCGAGAGTTGGCTGAGATCCTTGGAGTTTGTCTTTATATGTCTCCCTTTCTGTTCTTTCTTTTTCCATTTTCCTTCCTCTGGTAGTTAGTTTCGGAAGGTTATGAGATAATCCAGTATTTGCTTCCCCCTCAGCTTCTTCCGATGTCTCTTCCTCTATCTCTGATAGTTGGGATTCGAGGATTTCTCCTGGTTCTAGCCGCGAAGGAGATTCTTTGTTATCCTGGCTTACTGCTTCTGATTTGTCTTGCTTTTCTGCTATATTTCCATTGATAAGTGATTCATTCTCTTGATTCCCAAGTATTGTAAAAAAAAAATCCATATCACTTTGCCCTTTTTTATTTTTCTTTTCCTTTTTGGAGTTAGGGTTGGGGTTTGCCTTGGATCTTTTCGCTTGCTGCCATCCTTCTCCTGATCCTTTCTCTTGCTGCATAATCTGGATTTTTGGGCATTGTTTTTGGAAATGTCTGTATTCATGGCAATTGCGACACTTAAACGACAATTGCTCATAGTCCAATTTTTGGTAATGTTGCCAATCCCCGACAGTTAACTTGATTACTTCAGGAAGGCCCACTTCTAGGTCAACTTCTACGCAGATCCGAGCACAAGAGTATTGGCCTTTTGGATCCGCTTTGTCAATAAATCTTCCAAGCATGTTGCCTATAGTTTGCAGGCAGGAAGGGTTCCAACAATGGATCAACAAATTGGGTAGACGTACCCAGACTGGGACCGCCTTTGGCACATCCACTTTGAGGTCGAAATCAGGTGTCCAATGGTTTAAGTAGAGCCCTTGTGGTCCCATGAAGTAAGGCCCACTCCTAAAGATCAAGTCTCGATCCTATTTAGAGATGAATTCGAACAAGAAGAAACCTCTTCTGATTGCATAGTAAGTGATGTTGTTTGAAATCAAAGTCCTCCAGTTTTTTTGAATCAAGTTCTCAGTTGTTCTTAGAGAGGGCCAAAGCCCTATGAACAGTCCGACTAGAGCCCTATCTGCTAGAGAAATGACCACACTCATAGGTTGGGCTGGGGGTAAATCGATAACTGAGACTTCTTCTAGTTTTTTTACGAACTTTGACATAGCTCCTCCATCTTTCTTCTTTCCTTAAGCAAGTAATAACCGTCTGAAAGCTGCTTCATCAGCGGAAGGTGGGGGGAGGGGGGAGGGGGAGGAGACTTCTCCCCGCCTCCAGCAGGGCTCATCTTATCGACGACCTCAAAAGGATAAGGGCCCCTTGGGTAACAGATCAGACCTCAGGGGCGACTCAAAGGGTAAAGGACGCAACACACCATGAGGGAAGCCCCGTGGGCAATGCTCATGGAGGCGATTGGCTCTCAATTCGATTCTTCTATATTTATTTAGTTTAAATTGTTATTCGTTACCTCTTATTTTATTGCCCTTGTCTCTCTAAGTAGGGCACATTTTGAGCAGTGTCAATTTAAGGGTGCTTATCTTCATAATACATTTATGTTTAATAGTTAAGTGGGGGTAATATATATCACTTTTGTGTTTGTTTGATTAGTTTACATGGGTTGATATGTTATGGCGAGTATGCATGCATAGCATACTTTTTAATACTCTGAATGATGTCGTTGATTATGGGGTGTTTGATTGAATTTGCGAAATATCTCTTCTCTTCTACTTTGCAAGAAAGGGGTTAGATATTTTGTTTATTAGTAGTGGCATCATTTACTGCTTTTATAATATGTTAGACATGGGTTAGTTGTAGTCTCATTTATTGTTTCATGTTCTAAATGGTTTGGTGTTTAAGTTCTTGAAGTGTATTGGTACAAATAGTT
This sequence comes from Picea engelmannii, assembly GCA_009831015.1. Lineage (NCBI taxonomy): Eukaryota > Viridiplantae > Streptophyta > Pinopsida > Pinales > Pinaceae > Picea > Picea engelmannii. The sequence goes on along the minus strand of ML776861.1, from coordinate 1,497,949 downwards.
CATTTTGTTGAAAGTGATTTTTTTAAATGTATTCTTTTGGAATTGTTTTGAATTTTTTAAATGTATTCTTTTGGAATTGTTTTGAATTTTTTAAATGTATTCTTTTGGGATTGTTTTGATGTTTGATTGGGGAATTGAGGTCATTTATCTTAGTTGCAAGGTTTTTTCATATTTTTTTCGCTTAGTATACTTATCCTCAACGAAATGTGTTTGTTGTAGTTTTAAGGTTTTCTCATGCATTTTATTCAATAAACTTATTTCAAGGGAGGTGTGTTGGTTGTAGTTTTAAATTTGTTTTCTTATTTAAAGTGAAGTGGTGGTTAAGGATTTAATATCTTGGAGTTGGTGTGAGGAATGCTATTATTTAAAGGGTTGTGCGGATCTATGTTTAGTAATTTTGTAACTCGTACTTTTTTGTTGTGGCAATATTTTTGTCATGCATGACCTATTATGTATCAAAGTTCTATTAGTTGGTGCATGACCATATTGTTGTCTTGTTTTAGATAATCATTGTTCTTGTATGTTGGCATGTTGTTGCTTTTCATTGTAGTTGCATAGTTGATGCATTTACTTTTGAATTTTTTTGGATGGAATTTGATGGTATTGCTCTTTGGTTTCATTTTGTGTTATCATCATTTCTACAACATGACAATATCTTGTCTCTCTAATCTTCTTTCAACATTATGAGAAAAGAACGATGATGATATAGTTTGGTGTCTTATGTCAATTTGGTTTCTTTGCCTAATTTTTGTTGTTGCATTTTCTATAGTTGTTTGTTATTTTTGGCATTGCTCTTATCGTGTTTGTATTTGTCTTACCATTCTTTTTCTCATGTAGTTTTTGTTTTCGATTTTTTTGTTTTCTATTTTTGTGTGTGAAATACAGATCAGAGGGAAAGTCATCAAACACTTCCCCTTACTTTGAGGATGGTACCCAAGGTAAACCAAATTTTACGGAAGCTCAAATATTTGTCAACATACATTGAAGGTCATCACAACAATTTACTCATTAAGAGCTCAACATGCCACTTGTGTGAATTGAACATGGGTGGGGATGTTAATACTTCTCTTGACCAAACAAGCTAGACCCAATTAACAAGATATGTTTTTATTTATGTTTTATTGTGGTGTGATGACTATTTTTGAGTGGCAATTCACATAGAAAGAACACTGGTAGGAATTACACATGTTTGCATAAGATGTTTGCAATTTTTTACATGTGTGTATACTAAGTGGGTCAAATTTATTCAATTGTTGTGGTTCCTAACCTATGATGTCAATGCATGGTTTGGACAAAGCCTTGTCCATTTTTTATTTGTACTTGTTTTTAGCTTTCTTCCAGTGTATTTATAATGTTTTATTGGATTTGAAATCAATTACATTCAATATAATCTGTTGTTACAATGTAGTGCATGTATTTTTCTACCTATCATATGTTGGGAGCCCTTGTGAAACAAAAGTTTTCACGTGCCATGTTTGAAAATTATCAAAGGTGATAGGTGTGCCTCTATATGATTGCTCATATACAAGACACACGTGTGAAAGTAAAACTTTTACATAGCATGGCTTTGGACCTTCAAAAATATTCGTGACAAGCAATACACCATGATATCTGTGAGAAAGGCTTATGGAAATAAAACTCTTACATAATGTACTTGTGATTGTCCATTTTTAGGTATTTTGGGAACAATAAGTTGCATTGTTAAAAAATCTCATGCAATCACTACTACAGTGAGTCATTATGTTTATGCTATTATTTTAGTTTTTCAATAAAAATTTAAAACTTCACAATTAATCACATTTGAATTTTCCAATATATCCATTTTTTTTCCTATTTTACCTTTGTGAGAAGATATACATATTTTCTATAATGTGTTTTTATAACCTCTCACATTATATAATATATATAATACCCTATACTCAAGCATTGTTGATTAAGTTCAATAATTATTGAAAACATCAATCTCAATTTTCCATAATGTAATGTGTTTTTATAACCTCTCACATGATATAATATATATAATACCCCATACTCAAGCATTGTTGATTAAGTTCAATAATTATTGAAAACATCAATCTCAATCTAGTAGGTATTTTTTGCTAATAACTTCTTGAGGGTTATTTCATATTCAAAAAGGAAAGAGAAAAGCCTTGATGGGAAACGTTGAGAAAACAACCCGGATTGTCAATTGATTTGATTTTGATGTTAATATGCAAATTGTAAACTTTATAAACATTATCAAATTGTTGGAAGTGGTTTGTAGTATATGTGGTTTGTTGTTATAATGTGTATATACAAAATGTATTGTTTATTTTGTTTCAATTCAAAGTAATAATGGATGAACACAAAATATTTTATTTTATTTAGTCTAACTCAATATAAGATTTTTTTTTTTTGTTATCAATGTTGTTGTAGCATTGGAGTATGAAGTCTATTTTGGAAGCATAAAAAAAAACTTGTTAATTTTTATGTATTTTGAATTTTTGTTATTGAAATATTAGGTGTAAAAGTAAATGTTGTACAGGATAAATGTTTATATATATATATAAATATTTATCTTATATATTTTAAATAAGCGTATATGGACAAAATTGTTTCTCTAAGACATGATGTTGACAAGATGAGCGAAGAGGATACTGTGAGTAAGGTAGCAAAAGTAAATATTAATAGTGTAAAGCTAGAGGCAAGTCCATCTTCTTCGCATGTTTTCCATTGAGCAAGGTTTGTATCTTTTTCTAATCAGTGGGAAAGGGGACAATGCACCTAAGGATTTATATGTGCAAACCAACCTTTCATAGACCCTATTCCATGTTCCAACAACTAGGTGTCTTTCTGGTTCCATGTTGGTCCATAGTAATTGTGTTGATGGTCACGACCTTGCCTTGATCATTGTTGTTTCTCATGGTGGCGTGGGTCGCAATATGCAACAACCTTAGCTATTGGTTCTTCTTTCTTTGACTCTTCAACCTATGGTTTCTTTGAGGAATAACTTTGTAGAATCTTCTTCATTTTTATGCCCTTCACAGGGATTTCCTTCAAGTACTTATATAGACTCTTTTTATGATTCAAGTTAAAACTCTTTATCTAATGTGTATGTAGGTACTAGAATGAGTTTCCCATCAATCATTGCTTCCATTCTCACCTTGGGCCCTTCTTGTTTAGTAAGAGAAATATTTTGCATTATGATTTTCGTTTTCTTGTACCAAAGCTTCATAAACTTCTTTTACACATTAATATTAATTGTACCAACTAAGTCCATTCAAGGAGATCCTAGAATAATATCCACATCATCCATATACATAGCATGAAAATATCAATGCAAAACATATTTATCCATAGTAATCTTCAAATCTTTAGAAACTTGAACATTTTCACCCTCAACATGCGCTTTGAATATGCTTTGTGGGGAATTGAAATCTCTTAGCCACGTCAACATTGATGAAATTATGCTTGCTCCTACGGACTATAAACATAATGACCTTCTCTTACCGAAGACATCCATGAACGTGTAATAGGAAGTTGTCACATGAGAATTAACCCTTATGGCTCTCTTTATTCTTCTTTGCATGAGACCACCTATCTAAAAATGCATGTCCATATGCTTCATCAAAAAGTGCCATCATCTCATCAGAGTCAAGGGAGTCCCACTATATGGCAACATCATCCTCAAAATAGTGGTATATACAAGTTCTCCATGTGATCAGAGATGTTTTCTTCCAATCCTTTATGAATTCTTCAATACTAGGACCATTAGATTTTCATTGAAAAGACATCTTCATTGCTACAACTTGAAAATAGAACTAGGGTTTTGAAGAAACAAGTTAATTTCCATGGAGCTACTTTATGCACCTAGTGTTTTAAGGTGGCAAATTTGGAATAACCATAACTCCCTCAACATTGATTCAAATATCTATTAAGACCACAATTATGAAATGCATAGCCACTCTGCATCTATAGGCACAACTTTAGAGGCAATTCGAGCACACTATCAAAATATATTTGCTATACACTTCTCACGACCGTCACCCAAAAAACTTAAAACAACTGATTTTAAATTAGTGATATCGTCACTTAGGCTACGACTAGAACAATTTAAAAAAAAAAAAGGTATTTTTTCAAGAGGAACTCATATCTACGATTGGTTTCTTTATATTTTATATAGAAAGCTTCAAAAGTGGATCTAAATATCGTTGCTCAATTTTTCCCTTGAAAAATTGCAAAAAAAGAAAAAAAAATCCACTTTCTTACTGGAGAAAGAACTTCAATGCTACTTGCAGTGAATCTTAGTAAATAAAAGATAAAAGGTAACCCTTAACTTGGGAATAAGAATTGCATATACACAATAAACAACACAAGGATGCAAAGAGAACCCTCAAGGTAAGTGTTGAGGCGACATAATTTCCCTTCAACAATCAAGGGTACTCCTCAATGCATGGGCCCAATTAGACTATGCACCATTTGGCTTAGGAGACCCATCTGGATTCTGGCTCGGCTACCATTAGTCGGTTTGGGGGGGTGATTGGATGGTTGTGAATGAAATGAAAAATGCAAATGCAAACTAACTAAGTACATAAATAAAATGTAACCTATCTGATCCTAGCTAGGAGTGACTATGGTAATCAATGAGTAGCTACAAATGCAACTAATCCCTACAAAAGACTTCTTCTATGTATTTGTTAAGAAGCAACAAGGTTAGACAACACATGCATACGATTAACATAACTAAATTATTCAAAGTTATGAAAATACACACAAAAACTACTCATCATCTGAGGACGAATATAAGAAAGAGGAAACCAAACTGAAAGAAAGATCTTTATTTTAATAAGAATAGTCTATAAGCAAAAGAAAATTCTTACAACATGTTAGTCCTTGATTTTGCAATGATTGTTGAAGATTCTTTTACCTGCCCTATCCTTTCCCAACATTACCTTATACTTTGTTTTCTTCTTCTGCAACTTTAAAAAGTGTGCTTGCATTATTCTTTTTGAGTGTTTTTAACATGCATTGGTGTGATTAAGCTTAGAATTAGACTTCTAGGATCTTTCCATCAAGTCATAAGTCCTTTCCCTTATTTTAAATTTGAAATTATGCTAAAGGGAAAAGGTGCTACAAGAATAACGTTATTCTTGCAGTGCCAGGATTAACCATTATTTTATATGCGCCAACTCCACAAGATAGTGTCAGAAATGCCCGAGATCTTTTCCTAGAAGCCAACATTCTTGATGATTAAGATCAAGTCGTGAATTCAATTATGATACTCATTCGAAGAGAGTGGTTTGTACTTATCCATTCTTATATCAGATCACAATTTTGCTAGTTTCATATCATGCTTGCTGACAGATGATACTCGAGCCCTTCATTGTGTTTTTGGGTTAGTTTTCTCGAGCTTTGCAGGTGGTAATATCTTCTACACGTATTCCTATTATCAAAGGTTTTAAGTGTTGTTGATAAAAACCCTAACCAATCTCTAAATATGAGTAATTGTAATCTGCGCCATGGCACCTACAGTCTCTAAATATGAGTAATTGTAATCTGCACAATGGCACCTAAGAAAAGTGGGCATATTACTCGGCTGGAACCAAACAGTGCAGAATTGCTCGAGGCTTACCCATAGATTTCACAAAAGTTCAGAGATGCAGGGTGGTTCAACTTTTGTACAACACTCCAGGGTTATCATGAACAAATTTCTTTGATGTTTGCACATAACTTCGATGGGTTTGCAACAATAGTAGGTAAGGTTCTGATACATGTGACATAACACTCAATCGGGACTACATGCAGGTTGTCTGTGTATGGAGAGAGATGGTGGAAGAAAGAAGAGATGCCTATGGAATTTGTATACTAGTTTTTACTCCCAGAACGTCAAGATCCTAACTGGAGTCAGGGTATCCCACAGAGCTAGATGAAAATAGAGTGGCAAAATTCTTTAATGGTGATTCGCAGGTACATTACATGGGAGGGACGATTTTCCCTTGTCCATCTTTATCACATTAGGTTGTTGATGCATTTGAATGGCGATATCCCTCTTTGTTTCCCTTTCTTATTATTAAAAAGTCTGTCCAAAATGTCTAAAAGGATATAATCTCACCCTGCAACTGCTAGTGAGAGTATTTTTCACCAGAGATTGATTAAAACCTTGGTCTTATATGCCTTGGGAGAAGTCCAACGCCCTTGGGACTGGTTAATTGAATCCCTTGAACTTAAAGAACACAAACCTAAGCATAAAACTTCTCCTAAACATGAATCTAAAAAAGAAGACAAGGTTTCTAAAACCCTTGTTGTTACAGTAAAGGAAAGTTCTCATATAGCTAGAGTGACTCGATCCAACAAAAGAAGGTTGTTGTTACAACATGAAACATAAGATTCAAATAAAGTTAACCCTGTAGGAAAGATCACTAGAACGCAAAAAAATAAACAAAAGGCACAGGTAGAGGTAGATTTTCAATTTCAAGATGAGTTACTTGTTCCAAAACAGGAGCGTGAGGACTACTAAGAGATCCATATCAGAGGAACAAAGAAGTAAAAGCTTATACAGACCATGCAAAAACATAAAAAACCTGTTGCTGATGATAAAAATAAGAAATTGAGCAAGACAAGGAAGGACAATCCAGTGGTGAACTATCCTAGCAGATATATAACTAGGGAAACCAATAAGTTCAGATTGAATTCAAAGGCCCTTTTCAATCCTTCTATTAAGACAGACAATGTAATTGTCATTGATGATGACACAATGGAAAGTGCAGGGGAGGAAAAGGGACAGTCACATGTAAACTCTTCATACAAGTGGAAAAAGGTTAAAGTAGAACCTAAAGAGGAATATTATGATGAGGATATTGTGCAGAAACCGAGGAAAGATGAGAAGGGTAAAGAAGTAGCAGAGCATGCAATGAGGCATGTGACCATAACAACCAAAAATTTGAGTTCAAAATCCAAAACTTTGCCCAAGTCCTCTCTGAAAAAAGGCCATTCGACAGATCTAGAAGATGATCCAGGGGATGTTGAGATCAAACCAAAATTCAATTGTTTTCTAGAGACAGAGGAGCTACAAGATTTTCAAGGGATTAAAATGACAGAAAATGTTGAAGCTGAAGAAATTGTTGGTGGTTCATCCTCAAAGGATCATAAACATGAATTCAACGTAAAAAAGCCCATATTTTCCATTCATCTAAATCAACCTACTCCAATTGAAGAACATCCAGAATTCAAAATGGAAACGAGAGATGAAAAAGACAGAGTAAGAGAATTACAAACCATTATCATGCAACTAAAGCAAGAGAAGTCTATGGTGGAACAATGGAATGCTAAACATCATGAAAAGTTGCAGAAGCTCAAAAAGAAGAAGAAGGTTCAACAGGTATTGCTCAAAGAGGTAAGAGAGGAAAATATCAGATTTATTGGCATAATGTGGTTTTGAAAACCAAGTTGAAACAAAGGAAGACCAAAGCTTCTGCCACTAGCATACAGTAAAGGTTCAAAGAGGCATCCTACAGTTTTTGATGTTTTTTGATAAATACAACAATACCTATGTTATTATTAAGAGCTACACATTGGCAGGGTATTTCCGATAGGTAAGTTTTTCTCATCATAAGAAGGAGTTTCTATTCTTCAGGTGGACCGGCTCAACATCATATTTAGTCCATGTTTCATGAGATCTAAATATCTCATCAGATCATAAACTAGTCTATATTCGAGATTGTGTATCCAAGGACTAGGTCATAGAGATTTGGATTATTTGTATGAGGATATATGTCCTAAATGTTAGCTCTAAGATAGGACTTTATCTGAACTATACTATAAAACGTAGGATCTCAAGAAATTGATTGTAATGTTTAAAAAGAAATCTGATTGATAGAATTAAGGGTTGATTGGGTTGGGAACCATTGACCATTTTTGAGCAGATATTGTAAGACAAAGAACTATTTCAATTTTGATACTAAATGGAAAAGGCTATCTTATGGTTAGATTTATATTCTTGTCTATGTTTCTATCTTTTTCTTACTTGAATGCATGTTAATATGTTGCTAAGCATATGATGTATCATGGTTGTGAGTAAGCCAATGAAGACTTTATTGTTTGCTCTTTCATAATCATATTTGTTTTCAAGTACTTTTCTCTTGCTTCTTAAATGATATTTATGATCAAGAGTTTCATGTAAGAAGACAAATTGGAAGCTTACATACTTCTTTATGTTTCATATTATTCTTGCCATTTGATCATTGGATTGACTACCATTTACTAAGTCTGTGAGATGTGGTTTTCTCTTACTTATTTGAAATTGATACTTTGCATTATCTTTGACCCAACCTTCCAACCATTTAAAAAACCCAATACAAATCTTTATCCATAAAACCATTGCAATAACTTGATGATGCCCTAGCTTTCCCTCTCACAGTCAAGTGCAACTTTAGGGACCAACACAACACATGTAAACAAAATAAGAGTTTTTTGAGAGTAGTTTACAACAACCTACCATCCAAAAGAGTTATCCTCTCTAACAAAATGGCCTTGAGGGATTCTTAACATTTATTCTGAAAGAAGTTTCCGAATATACAATGCTTGAAGAGCCCCTTCAAAATGGGCCTCTTACTTTACTTATAGTAATTTGAGTAATTGCTAGTAGAGTCTTCTTGGATTATGCAAGAAGCAGTTACAAGTATTTTTAGCTTTCCCTTCTCAAATGATGTTGACAAGTGTTAGAATAGGAAAAAGTTAATGATGGTTGGCAAAAAGACAAAACAGAAGGTAGTTGTGGGAAAATTCGAATTTCCTATTTTGTCTCATTTACTTGTCTTTGTCTCTCACGTAAGCTCCCAAGATTCATGTTGTCCTTCTATTGATATAACTTTGTGGTACAAGAGTATTCCAAGGCAGTTGCATGGGAGGCCGAATTGTTGGAAAGGGTTTGCATGTCCCATGTTAGATTGGCCAGGAAAGTCTGGATCATTGTTTGAGTCTTGATCGACTGGATGAGATGCTCCTCCATTAAGTCTACTGTCACGTTTGTAGTTGCATGAGCATGCTCTTGTCTTTGATTCATGTTGCATTGGATTTCTTCAAAGAGTTTTTCTTCTCTCTTGGTATTTTCAAGATCTTGAATGGGAGGTATATTCAGTTTATGTGTCAAAGTGTGTGCAACCATGTGGACTTGTGCACATATGGCCAATGAGTTGTTTCTTTTGCATCCCTCTCCCTAGCTTGTTGGTAGCGATCAAGGGAAGCATAATCATTTTCCTTTCCCATCTGGGTTCTTAGAGATCGATCATTGCATATCCTTCAAGGCTTTCTAGATGGCAATGAATTGGACAGGCTTGCCTTGTACATAGCTATGTTTAGCTATTATTTGCATTCCTATCTATTGGAGGACTTGAAGGTGGGTGTACATGTTTGTAGTTGTCTCATTGAGATCTGCCCTGACGTTCTCAGTGTATGCCTTGAATTCTTTGAGGCTTCCTTTAACTTTCTTTTCTCGTCTGACTTGTTCCTCCAACTCTCTAATCCAATCATCCTTCTCTTTGTTTTGGCAGGCCATATCCATGAGGTTTTGTTATGTTTCCAATGTGAAAGTGGTGTTGACAGATGCAATAGAAAGTGAGTCCTTTTTGACGTCTTCTGTCATTAGAGTCTCCGTGACAACTGATAAGGGGTTACCTCCAGTGACTAGGAGCTTTTTGGTTTGTCATTGCACAATCCTATTGGTGGCCTTTTCGAATTAAGATTTCTTCAGATTTTCCACCTTGTTGGGCTTCTAGGGCATGTGAAGTCCCAACCCTAGTTTGTTGAGTGGGAGGTGACCACCAATAAGAGGAACTTTTGGGATGCCAGTGTCCACAGGAGAAGCATCATTGTTCAGTCTGTCTTCATCCCATTTCCATTGATCCTAATCTTCGATTGCTTTTGTTGCAGCGTCATCCATTACTCTTTTCTCTATTGTTTCTTTCTTTGTTGCTTTCGTTGTTGCTTTGGCTCTAGTTTCCTCTTCCTCTCATTTCTTCTTGGTAGCGTTCTCCTCCTTATATACTTTCTCTTTCTTCCTTTGTTTCTTACCCACAACTACCTCCTCGACTTCTTGTTTTCTTCTCTGTTGATCCTTTTTGGCCTCCTTCAGGTTTTTTCTTACCTCACCCTTGACCTCTACAACAACTTCCTTTTCCTTTCTTCTTCCACTGTTGCCTCTTATTCATAATTCGAAGTTGTATTCGTAGTTGTCATTGTTGCTACTGCTGCCTCTTCTTCATCTTTCTTCTATGCCTTTTTTCGGGCCTCTTCCTCATTCGAGAAACTGCCCAGTGGTTTGCCTTTTTGCCTAAAAACAACTTTGTGATAAGTTTGGGCGCAACATTGTATCTCTTATTCTTCCAACTTAGTCGATGTGTATTCCCATCTGTGCCTGTGCTTGATGCAATATTCCTTAACCATGTCCTTCATGTCATGCCTTCAAAATCTCTCTTATATGAAGCAGAACAATAACAATGTGTCCACCCCAGGTTGAGCCTGTTTAACGTCTCCAAAAGAGTACGATCAAAACCATAATGGTAAAGGAGGCTAGATGGCCTTCTTATCCCTATAGAGTGATGCTATGACTCCATGGATTATGGTTTGATAAGCGATCTCTTGTAATACTAGTCTATCAGGGACAAATATGGGGAGCAAATGAGGAGCTTTGATCACTCCATGTATCCTTATATATGTCCCATACTCCAGGAGATACCAATATCCTATTCTTCATATTATTGCTTGGGCCTTGTTGGTCATGCAAGGTGTGGGTGAATCGAAGATGACATGGTATAGGGGTGTTGAGAAGTAATCACAAATTTTGTGATACTTGGTTCTGTACTTGTGCTCCCAGAGCACTTTGCAGTAGATGTGGATAGGTGGGTCGGTTGGTTGCCAAGCCCAACCCATCTTTGGATATTGGTGGCATACACATACCATGTCCAAAAGGTAGGAGGACATGTGGAAACTATGAAACATGTTGGGGTGGTCTCCTTGGTCGTTCTGATAGAGTCCTCTAGGGATGTTGATACAATATCAACCCAATTGAAAGATGGCCCCACATTGACGATGTAATATATGAGGAGCACCAGAGATAGTGTGAACTTAAAAGCATCATGTTCTCCCTACAACCTACACAACATTGCTACAATGTATTGATAAGGCATCCTCAATAAGCTAGTGGGATATTCGCCCGAGGGTCTTATTTTGAATGACTTACCACGCTTGCACCAATGTTTGCATAGACATTTTTCCTTGAGCGGAAATATCTTGATAAGGTCTTCATCCAATGACAAGTCCCCTTTCTCTAAGTGATAGTACAAACCTTGTCCTTTACTTTGAATGATGTTATAGGGCATGCATTGGTGTTCATGATGAATCTATTGTCTAGGTCTACATGTCACACTATCCATGAAATTGCATCTGCACATGGAAAGACCATTGCATGGGTTGCCACCCTATGTAATTTCGACTTCCTGATGTTCCTGAAGATTTTGAGATCAAGGTCATTTTTTGCTTCCCGGGGAAAACTTTAGTTTTTGAACATTTAAAAGACTTCACCCCATTTAATTGAAATCCTATTGTTAGTAAATCCCTTGGTGTTTGACAGGTCTTTTTAATCACCTCCCTAATTTCTCAAGAAGATAGTTAGAAATATTGTGCATTTAATTATCGATACGGGGCTCATATGCAACTTGTGAACTATTGTGCACTATATATGTAGGAAAAACTAGTCTTTCTATCTATTGTGTTCATAGTGTCCATTGTTCCTGAGTTTATACTTTAAGGCTTTAAAGTATATTGTCAAGGCATCTAAAAAAATAGAGGGAGCTAAGAAAAGAAAAAAGACTGATAAAAAGGTAAAGGCTATTGTCAGTTTCTCAACTGTCTCTGTCAAAATTCCCAGTTTTCCTGGATACTGATATCTCTCTCAATTGTTGCCCATGAACGTTCTAAGTTAACCCGATTATTTGCTATTTGTAAAATCATGTTAAATAAATTTAGAGCAATGCTGGTTTGATCCGAGAGACCGGGCTCGATGTTAGGCTGCCTTGCAACTGGTACTGTCATGAAGGAAGAAAGTAAAGGAGGATAAAGTTTTGTGTTTTCTTTTTAGGCTGATCATTTCTATTCCACAATGTAACGAGAATGATGTCAAAACACAAATAAATAGTATGATCAAATTGTAGGCCTTTTCTTATATTTGAGTTAAATTTTAAAGAAAAGAAACATGCATGATATGGAGAAAAACATGAAGCTATTAGCAAAGTGAGGCATCAATTTCAGAGGAATCTCACATTGTAACAGAAGACTATGAAATGAAAAAAAATATTAATGAAGCATATGATGTTGAAATCTAAGCATCTACAGGTCTTGTACCTGCTGATAACGGATACAGAGGAAAAACTGTAAATGATTTGAAATAACAAGAACAATAATTTCCATAGTAGAGGTTGTACTAAATTGTAGCTAAGCATTCATCAATTAAACATATATAAGAAAGATGAGATGACAAGGAAACACATAACTCAGAAGTGACAAGATCTGGAATCTTTAATATGCATTTCTATTAATTTAGAATCTCTTCAAAATTACTTCGTCAAAAATGTTTTTCAGAGAGATAAAGAAGCCCATGTTTTAGTCTTCGTTCCCTATATTTATACAATGGTCATCCATACTTGATGCTTAACAATCTCCTACTTTCTAGGAAAAAAAATAGTTACAAAACTACAACCTTAACCATTGCACGATTAACTTTTGTTTATCTATCATTCCAACAGTATGAGTTTCCAAACAATACTTCGTTGCTTAGTCGAAGTCTCTCCCTCCTTTGATGCTACACATTCAATACATTTCTCCAGAAAATGGACAAAGTTTCTAGGAGGTGTTGGAAGATCTTTAGCCTCAAACAAATAAAACTTTCTTTGTACCTTTGGGAACTGGTCTTCAAAACCTTGGTCGAAAAACTTGATCAGTTTCAATTTTAAACTGGGTTGTACCAACCATCTATTTATTAGGTTGGCATCGATTTCCTTCAATTGTAAAATTTCAATATGAATCTTCTTCTAACCTTCTTTGCAGTCCAATTGTTGTTTTTCAATGTTTATCTGCCCCAGTGACTCGAAGCAGTCTTTTTTTTCAATGCCTAATGCTTGCTTATCCAAAGAATCAAAGATTCTTTCACAATCATGTTTGATTTCTTTGACTATCTTCTTGCTCTCAAATATATTTGTTTCCCATACCTTGAGCATGATGTCTCCTTTTATTTGTTCCGTGACAGAGAGCTTTAGATTTTTCGTCGCCTCTTTATTCCCTGAACATGCAACCGCTTTCTGGAAAGTATTCCTTGCTGCTTTAGCTTCCTTTTCTAGTAAAATAATATTATCAAGAGATTTGCTTACCTCTTGGAAGTAATTCTAGATGATCCCTATTTTGGAGATTAGTCTTTGTTGCTCAACTTCTATCTTTGTATGTGTTTCCAGCGAGAGGGTCTGGAAATCCTTTAAATCTATAACCTGGCCTTCCATCAAATTTAACTTAGCCTATAATTGTTCTGCATGCTACTTTTGCTGAGCAACCTGCACCTAACTAGCTTGTATCCTCTGGTTCATTTCGTCCAAGCTTGATTTGAGTGATTGAATTTCTAGCCTTTCGATAGCCCTGGTCTGCTCCAAGCTTTTACTCACCTCTTCTCTTATGTTCTTCTCAACATTCTTTAACTGATCCTGTAACTAAGCTATCATGTTATTACTCTTCTTTATCCTCGTTCTCATGTTTCCCACGGTAAAAAAGTTTGTTGTTGCCATGGCTCCCATGGAACCTACTATCTTTGTAGAGAAATCCTCCTCCTCCAAATTCTATCGATCTAGCAAGACTTTATGCTTTTTTACCATACTCCCCTTCTTCATATACATCTCTTGTTTCAAGACAACCTTCCTCTTTCTGCTGAAAAAATAATCAGAAGGAGGAATCTCATCTACGGAGATAGAGGTTAAGACATCAACAAATAGGGATCCCGTTTGTGGGAATCCAAAAGCAGACTGTAAGGGGGTTAAGGAAGCTATGGGACTTCCTATCTCTGTAGATCATTTCCCTCCTATTTCCTTAGGCATATTGACATCAACACCAGGTGATGAAGGGGGAGTAAGATTACTGGACTCGGGAGGTATCCCAGACCTCCTCTCTTCTTCTGTCTCTGGTTTTTTTGTCTGTAAGGCCTCTTCATTTTATGGGGGCCTTTCAGTATCCTATGGGACTTTTTCGGTATTGCCCTTCTCTTGTTCTTCCTGTTCGAAGCCCAGGGGAATATTTTCTTGTTCTTGGGGAAGGGTGATTGCTTCTCCTTGCAGTACTTTGGGTAGACCACTCCGTCTATGCTTCTGAAAGGTCCGAAAACTAGCTTGCAAGTCGGACGACAGTGTTTGTACTCGTTCTAAGCCCTCTTTATAAGTCTTAGTCCCTTTGAACATGTCATCCCAAGGGGACTCCTCATGTTCATATGCTTTCATATTGCAGTGGGCCATGTGTTTCCCCACTAACTGGCAAGGATCGTGCTTCCTGTGCTCGAGGTCTACCAATTTGACCCCCTCCAGTGCTGTCGCTTCAGCCTTGGAATGACCCAAGTTGAGAAGTGAAAATTTTCCAATCTGAACGGGAAAAATAGGCCAAGATTTATTTTGAGTTGTCTTTAATTCTGTCTCGATTCCACTCGTTACTATTTGATAAGCTACCTCCCTGCACACTAGTTTGTCAGGGAGGAATTTTGGGAGTGCATGTGGAGGAATCGAACATCCTAAAACTTTGATGTAGGATAAATTCTCCTCTATAAACTAGTCAACAATTGCCCGAAGGCTCCCTATGACCAACTTTGAAATGCGGGGGGGGGGTGCATAGTCGTATAGCATCTGGTGTAGTGGTATTACCAAAAAATGACAAATCTCATAGAATGAATCTTTGACGTTTTCTTCTCAAAGTTTAGAATGATATTCATGAATAGGCTCCGGGTAAGTCGGATTCCAACTCCAATTCATCAAAGGGAAAGGAGTTGAGAAACATATAGCATCCATGATGTATGCGGACATATACAAGGCTACTATTTGGCCTTTTGACCTTGCAGTCTTGTACTCCATAACCTCTCTCACTATGTTATCAGATAAAATCTTATCCCAATTGAAGCTGTAACCTTTTGCGGCCTCATGCAAAAGAGGTACCCATTCTGCTGCGAAGTGGGTAGGACTTTCCTTACCAAAAAGCCTACATAACATCATCACCACATAAACCATATACTCGTTTAAAGACGCTGTGGCGTAAATACCATGTGTGTCGGCCCTGAATTTTGCTTTGTTTCTCCACCAGTCTTTTATTATGTCAAGATACGGTTGGTTTGACTCAAAACATTCTTTCCTCTGAAACTCACTGACGAAATCTTTATTATAAATGTATTTGGGATAGGAAGACAATTTATACATTACTTGTATATGTTCTGGTCTGAAGGAGCCGACGACGACCCCTCGACTGTCCAGAATGCTCCTCGTCTGCATGTCCGCTCGCTCTAAAGCCTAATTGATCATGTCATTGTAAGTCAGGAGTCGCGACCGCGTAGCCACCTTGTGAAGTTCAGACTCCGCTATATCCCAGAGTTTGTTGTCAGCATCATGGGGGAAGTTCTTAATCTCATAATCGAGAGTGTCAAAAATCTGCCTCCAGGATTTTATGGAATTAATGGCATGTGGTATTGTATTAGATACAACATCTTTGTCTGGACTCGAGACCTCTGCAACTTCCTTGTTTTTCTTGGTGGCCTTCTTGGGCGCCATGGTGGTTATACTGGACCAGAAACCTGTTTACAGAGAAAAGTGTATAAAACTGGACAAATGTGATTCGCTACAGAGGTAAAGGTTAAGAATGAACTTCGACACACAGGACCTTTATTAATCTCTAAATTTGTGCTATAGTGAGCGTACTGATACCATTGATGAAAAATAAATGCTTTAATTTGAAAGATATGCTTAGAGATACGAACTCACGTAAAAAATATTTGCATTTACCCGTTATTAATACTGTCGTATATCGGTGATTTCGAAACTGAAAACCCGAAAATCATTGCCTTCCTTAATTCCCGAAAAGCAAAAAGCAACTTAGTCATCATTAATCATGTTTTGAAAACAACTTAATCTTTTAATCTTAGGGTTTGTTTAAAGAAAACACAATTTCGCGTTTCGGAACTTCGGGGATCCTGCCGTCGGCGGATATGTCACAAGTAAACCCCGGATCGCGTAATTGCGATGGGATTAGCGAGGTGCTAATCGCGATTTCGCATTTCGAAACTTTGGGGATCCTCCTGTCAGGGGATATGTCACAAGTAAACCCTGGATCGCGAAATTGCGATGGGATTAGCGAGGCACTAATTGTGATTTGACATTTCGAAACTTCGAGGATCTTGCCGTCAGGGGATATGTCACAAGTAAACCCCGGATTGCGAAATCGCGATGGGATTAGTGAGGCGCTAATCATTTGTATTAAAAAAAAAAATTTAATTAATCATGATTAGTGGACAATTACTTTTTAATTTTTACTTTTTGGAAAATCGAGGACCGGGAGTTCGAAGGAGAAGAGTTTGAAAACGCTTTAGCAGAGAGAAAACCGAATCATGAAAGACTAAGGGAGAGATAATTGCATTTAGGGATTTGATTAATTACGAATTAAAGAGTGTTTTGTGGTAAACAACGGAAAAAGTAACGTTCATTTCTTCCCCCTTTTTACTTTATATTTCTTAATATTTTGAAATGGTTTCGGGATTTCGGTGCCGAGAAAAAGGGATAGTTGAAGATCACACCTCAAGAAGAACCGAATTTTGAAACCCGAAAAGGAACGGGTGATTCTGACTCCTTTCTATTTTGGACTAAGGGCGGCTCCATGGCTCAGGAAAAGATGAAGCTTCATTTTTAAAGGGTGGAAAAATTTAATCTTCGTGTCAATAGTGTCAATGATTACCTTTGCAAGGAGAGTATGAACAATTCACAAACTTGACAAGGTTCTAAATCTATTTGCAGGAAATAAAATTCACACGTTTTGAAAAGGGATCAAACATGTTGGAAAATGAAACACACCAGTTGCAGGTATCACGAGTATGAATCAACTGTCTCCAAAAGCAACCCCAACAATCTAATTCTAGGAAAACACACTTGCTTGAAAATAAAACACACAAGTTGCAGGTATCATGAGTATGAATCAACTATCGCCCAAAGTGACCCTAACAATCTAATTCTAGAAACACACACTTACTTGAAAAGAAGCACACAAGTTGTAGGTATTGGGAGTATGAATCAACTATCTCCCAAAGCGATCTCCGCTATGTGCTGAAAGAAAATCCATTAACTAATTGCAGGGAATGTAAAGACTAATCTAGATCGCATGGAAGAAAATAACTTATTCTAATTCTTGCCAAAATTATCACTTCTATTACTCACACCGACAAATGCAATCATTGCGTTAAGCATATTTATTCAAAACCTACATGAATGCAAACTAAATCTGAAATGTAATGGGAATGAATAAAAAAATGCATTTCTACATGAATAATCAACTACATAATTTAAATAACAATTAGCAATTAAGCATGTCATGATTGCGATAAATCTAATGAACAATTAAATTAAATAAATAAATCAGTCTACTATAAATCTACAGAATAAATTAAATCACACACTATGGAAACTATGAGTCTATAATTAAAATAAAAGCTCAATATAAATTATTGCATTATCATTCAGACCACACTCTAAGAGTCCCCCCCGAAATAATGGAAAGAGTGCTCTCTTTTATACATAAATTTAATGGAAACTAGAAATAATGAGTATATAAGATGTGCTCAATGGGTCGCAACCCACCATCAAACAACTGATGATTGTTCGTCACACACGGAAGCAGGCCAAAGCCTCCCAAGGAGGCCATCCCTCCCCCCAAGGTTTATAATGATTATAACCTCCTGGAACTGTAGGGGAATGGGCAGCAAAAAGAAGGAAGAAGCGCTTAAAGATATA